>JAOUZG010000678.1:4500197-4533228 GCA_026289955.1 Argiope argentata | reverse complement strand
TTTCAGCTTGTACACTTTAGTAACTTTAGTTAACCATTTAATCGTTATGTCAGCTTAAAATAAAGACATTGATTTAATACTTCACAAATTTATGAAATTTTTCAAATATATTACAAGTTCATATAAAAATCACAAACATTTCATATAATCTATGGATTCTTAACAGAATCACTAAAGCAACGTCATTTTGTAATGAAAAATGGCTCTAACTAGTCATTAAAAGTAATAAAAAATGAATGTTGAATAATATAAGCAAATTTAAGATTAATAAAAATTTTAACCTTTCAAGAACGATCTTTTCTAACTTTAACTATGTACATCATTGGCTCCTAAACTGTGAGTCACGACCATGATGAATATACTGACTGTTTTAACTGTGAACTGAACTGAAACTTCAAAATATCTTTGTGTTTGTGTGTGATCTCTAGTGCTTTTGATGAAATTGTTGTTCTTTACATCTGGAAACTGGGGATAACAGCCATAGATGCTATAAATCCCATTATCTTACTTCTTTCAATCCAGTACCATGATGTTCCTGAGTCGTGATATGATTTTCAATGAACACGCATCTTTCACCAATTTGTAAAAAAGTGGCGAAGCTTCAAATTTTCTTTAAAACCCACTTGGAAGTAATGGTTTAAAAATGCAATAAGTAAATAAATGGTTCGCTCAAATGACAAGAAATTATGAAATTAAAAAACAGTTTTTTTAAACGGGAAAATGTTGCATATATAGAAGTGATATTTTTTAAAAATCTATACTACTATTAAAAATGCGAAAGTTTGGATGGATGATGTCAGTCAATCACGTTAGAACAGCTGAATGACATTGGATGAAATGTAGCACAGCGATAGCTTAGTCTAGAATAGAACATAGGCTACTATTTATTCCGTTTAATTGAGTGTTTAACTTTTTATTTATTAAAAACTAACTTTTTCGCCAAAAATCTTCAATTCTCTACCGCCGAGTAAGATTTAACATGTTTTCTACCAGTTATTTCAAACAATTCTGTTCTTAGTGATTCACTTAAAATCAAACATTATTTATTAATTGACCTTTTGGATTTAATTCTAAAGTACTTTCGAACTAATATAAAGGTACTTTTCCCTTAGCCGACCGCAGGCGAAAAATTACCAAAGAAATTTGACAAAATTCTACATTATTTAACAATTTTTCACTTGCACTCGGCTAACAGGAAAATACCAAAACATAATAATAATAATAAAATACATTTTTAAAAACATAACATAAGTAAAACATAATGAGGGGAATTAAAAATTTCTAATCTGTATTAAAAAAATTTCAGTAGAAAATTCACCCTTTTGCATTGTCCCAATTGGCGTTTAATTCGCATGCGCAGTTTGTTCTTTCCTTGATTTTGTTTTGGCCAGCCAATCAGCAAAACAATTTTCAATAATTGGTTTGCTATTTTGTTTTATTTCAGCTACATACTGTAAACAAATTGTTTTTAGGTTAGTTGTGTAGGCTATGTACATTATTACATTAGTTGTGTAGTTGTACATTAGTTGTGTAGCGATATACAAAAATTTGTTCCTTTGCGAGGTTGATAATTTTTCATTCCTTTTCCTACCTTCATTATTTTCGATTAAATTTTTTTGTGTGCATTCCATTTTTCTGTATTAATCGATTTCTTTTTGTAATTTTCCGTTAGCCGGGCGCCAGCGAAAAATTGCCAAATACTGTAGAATTCTGCCAAATTTCTTGCAGCGATTTTAAAGCAAAAAATCGCCAAATAAAATAGAACTCCGCCAAATTTTTTTTACGATCTTTCGCTGTTGCCCAGCTAAACGAAAAAGTACAGATTTGTTTCTTTATTTCCATTAATTTGCAGCAGCGTTCATCAAAACACTATTGCTGCCTTTCGTGTTACTTTCGGCCATTTCACTAAAATTAGGCTAAAAACTATTTTTTTGAGGCGAAAATTATTTTCAACAGCACCATAATGATACAGTTTGATGACATTTTATATGATGACCATACAGCCAGTTCTCATACATGCACATCAAAATTTCCACTCGTACGAAGTTGCGGGTAAGAGCTAGTTTCATATAAAAATCACAAACATTTCAAATATTCTATAGATTCTTAACAGAATCCCCGAGATAGCTCCATTTCGAAATATAGAATAGTACTAATTAGACATCAATAGCGGGGCCGGGATGGCCTGGTTGGTAGAGCGTTGGACTCGTACTCCTTAGGTTACGGGCTCGAAGCTCACCGGAAAAAAGAATCCCCGAGTGTGTGGCGATTGGCGCTCGTTAAATCTGTTCGTGGTCGCAAAGTCCTCCATATCGAGAGTAATATCACTGGGGGTACTGGGCCAGGGGTGATCGTTCCCTGTTCCAGGTCTAAATCACGATCTGAGATGAATGAATGAATTTGCATGAATGTAGTCCACCCCCTAAAAAGGGTTGTGACGTGTGTGTAGCTAAGTCGTACTCTTGGCCTTAGATAGCGCTACTTGTAAAAACAAGAGGCGTATATTTCCAGCTTAAAATCTGCTGATGTATCAGCGGGGCTTGTCCATGGCAAGTGCTATAAGTAACAACAACAACAGATATCAATAACAATAAATGAAAAATATTAAAAATGAACTTTGCTATGCATATTTAAATGTGTCATGTCAGAACATCATTTCTTGAACGGCCAAGCACCACGTGCTCGTGCGAGTTATATTATATTTTTATTCATTTTAATTGCTTCCTTGGATGAGTCACTTTACTATTGCAAACGATAAAAAAAACTTTGCCCCGCATTAATTGTTTTTAAAAATATCACATTTCCTATTTATTTCATTTCACATAATCACTTGCTCAAAATGACCTTTTTCTAGGTTTTATTTACTGCAGTCATTAACTTATTTTTTTAAAATCAGAGCTTTTGTAAATGTGATGGCAACACGTTATTAAAAGCTGATTTTTCAAACTTCTCGAACAGATAAAATTTTATTTTTTTTATACAAAATAAATTATTAAAAAATACGAATAAATTAAATTTTTAAAAATTCATTAAAATGGCATTCAAAATTTATGGCGATGCATTATTAAAAGTTGATTTTTTGAGAAGCTCGTGCAGATAAAATTTTCCTTTTTCGCCTTCTGATTTTTGTTGACTCCAGAAAACCTCATTCCCAAAACAATATCATGTTCTGACATAAAAAAAAAGCGAAGAAGTTAAATAATATTAACTGAATTTAATCTTCGTAAAAATTTTAACCATTCAAGAATGACCTTTTATAACTTTAGTTATATGCATCAGGGTCTTCCAAACTGCGAGTCACGACCCATTAATGAATTATAAGTTAATTTTTACCGACAAATGATTAGGTTTTCAATGAGCATGTATATTTTACCAATTTGCACAAATGTAGCATAAGCTTCACATTTTTTTAAAAACCAGTTGGAAGTGTGGTGATTGCTGTACATATAAGCCCGATAACATCCCTCGGACCGAAGTGCACTTTTGGCCCAACGGATATGTTACTCGGCTACTAACCATAAGATTAGGAGTTCGGGTCTAGCGCTATCCGCTATTCATTCTAAAGAAGAAACTTTTAAAAAATGCCATACGCAAATAAGCGATGCCTTCAAATTACAAATGCAGAAACTAAAAATTAATTTTTCCAGCGGGAGAATGGTGCATATTTAGAACTGATATTTTATAAACGATATGTATTTCTTGTTGTTTCAATCTATTTAAAGTTACATTCCCATGCCTCTGAGTCGTGAATGTTCAATCTACTATGCATGCACATTAAATTCGAAGAGCCTCGCTAACATTAACAAAAACCTTTATTACATATAACAATATTATTTTTAGTTCTCAAATTTTTTTATTATGTCAGAACATAATGTTATTTTGGGAATGATAGCCAACAAAAATCCATAGGCGAAATATTGAAATTATATTATCTGCACGAGCAACTCAAAAAATCAGCTTTTAATAACACGTTGCCATCGCATTTACAAAAGCTCTGATTTTTTTTAAAAAAAGTTAATAACTATATTAAATAAAACCTAGAAAAATAACATTTTGAGCACGTGATTATACGAAATGAAATAAATATGAAATGTGATATTTTTTTAAACAATCAATGCAAGACAAAGTTTTTTTGGATATTTTGCGATACAAAAGTGACTCATTCAATGAAACTATTAAAATGAATAAAAATTTAATTCAACTTGCACGAGCACATGGTGCTTGGACGTTCAAGAAATTATGTTCTGACATGATACATTGAAATATGCATAGCAGATTTCATCTTAATCCGTTATCTGTTTGTGTGTTCTGTGTTGTTTGTCTCTGAAAAAATTCAATGAGCTGAGGATGAAGTGGGCCGCTTTAGATTCAGTTTCCGAAAAATGAATCACAATGTTTAAAGAATGGAACCCTTATTAGACATAAAATAGGATGGTCTTAATATAATCGATATCGTTATTACTAATGGCACTTGCCATGGACAATGCTGCTGATGCCTCAGCGGCTTTAAGCCGAAATAAGTATTTCTTGTTTTAAAGCAGCAGTAACTAGGGCCAAGTGTATGACTAGCTACACACTCATCTCATCTGTTTGCCAAGCCTCTTTTTATGTGGGGGGGCACATTCTCACTCCTCACAAATAGAACAACCATGCCCTAACCGGGACGCCCAGATCACAAGGAAGACACGCCACCTCTGTGCCAGAACGCCGGCATATAAATCCTTCCCTACTTTTGGAAAGTTATTTAATAATTACCTTTCTGAGTGTTTTTTGAATTTATTTATAAATCTTTTTAGAGTTTATTCAATAAATCCTGTATCAACTGTCCAAAATAATCTTGCCAGCTTTAGTAATTACCCTTGTTATAGACCCTCAACAGAACGTCAGACAAATTTTTTTTATAATTTACATTGTGAATTATTACAAATCTCGGCGTAGTTTCGGATTTCAAATTCCATTTGGATCGGAATGTGATATTAATACACTGAAAAATCAGGAAAACTGGTATAGTAGATCGTTTGAAAATAGTGGAGGTGTTCAATCAATTCTGTTCGATACCGCCGATTGTGCGTATATACGACAAAAGGGGTCTGAGGAGGCTATTACACCGATTCTTGCTGTTATAATGGCAGGTTATAAAGATTCAAATGATTTTTAATGGGGACTAATCGTCAGCGCACGAGCGATGGCGTATTTCCGAAATAGTTGAAATTTGAATTTTCGTGCACGGTTATTTCTGGGTGTACCGCAAATACCAGATTTCCGATAAAACAAATTTCCGACAGAGGCGCGGTTTGGAAAAGGCCTTGATAGAGTTTGATAATCAACACCTGAAAATAATCGTTATACGAGATACACATTCAACACTTCCAAGCAAGCTTTAACAATGCTGATTAAGCGTCACTGTGCGCACTATGCAATGTCACCTAATTGATGTGGGCTTTCGCAGCCATAAACCATCTCGTGTACCATTGGTGACTCAGCGACACTAAGTTCTGCACTGTAAAGAAGTTGTAAAGTTTCCATCCCTTTCTAAGAAACACATGTTTGAACATTATTATACCTGGTCAGCGGTGAGATGATTCCTTCCTTTGTGAATTCTCCCCTTTAGTGTCACCATCTAGATATGAATAGTGTTGAGATAATAGACCACCCATGCGGTTTACGGCCCTTTGAAGAAGGGAACCGTATCAAAACTCTAGATGTAACTTTTGTTCTATGGGACCACCCGAACTTGAATAAGTTCCGATAATGAACCACAGGTGCGTTTTATGGCCCTTTGAAGAAAGAAATGCTAAAACCTCCATATGTGAATTTCCCCCTATTGTAGAGGATCTGCTAGGGGCTTGGATGAATAGAAAATATCCCCACAGTTAACTGCTGACCACTGGGAACATTTCTGAAGAATTATTGGATGATCGGCATCTCCAGCGCACCAATGTGAACCTGAGAGACGGAGTTTGACCGATGTTAAAATGGAAGGTTTTGAAAGAACCAGACGAAGAGTCGAGTTGTGAGCGGACGACGAGACGAGAAGAGATGAGATCTGACAAGCTGAGTTGAAGAGCTGCACAGCTGAAGAGATACCACTTGATCTCGAGTTTGATTAAAAATCTACCGGTTACCGGCTAATCTCTTCAGCTACCCGCAGTAACCGAATACGCTAACATCCTGTTAGTTTCCTTGCGTTAGTCGTGGAACTGTTATCCCAGATGTAGACATTTCTCAGCATATTAACCTAGATGAGGACAAATTGTTGTTTTGTTATTGTATAAATCTGTAAATAAAACATCTGTGTTTAAATGCTACCCGTTTATTTGATCGACCAGGATCAAGTCATTATAGTACCTTACCTAATGCCGCAGGCGCCGCCATTCGAATCGTAATGGAAAAACGTTGTCTGGGCTAAGGAATCACATTTCTAAGAGTATCGGGTGAATGGTTGTATACAGGTGAGAAGAAAACTAATTAGAAATAGTAGCAGCATTTAAAAGTTTTTCAGACGTTTAATAAAATTTAATATAAATAAAGATGAAAGTTAATTTTTGATAAATCAAAATTAATTAAGAATGTTAAGCAATTAAATTTTTCTTAAATAAATATAGGAATCGCATCACTACAAGTGTTTTTATTTTAACCTTAAGGTTTCTTGATTTTTTTTTGATTGTTCAGGAGCATGTGAGTAAATCTCTATAAATGGAAGTAAGGACTGTAATAAAAATAACAAAAAGATATTAGGAAGTTTTATTTTTAAGGAAAATTAGCGAAAATAGTAAACTTAAACTAAAATTTGCCTCAGTTGTCAAAAAACGAAATTCAGCACATAATAGATCTTGAGTTTCAAGGTGATTGCGTCTAGAATAATGCCAAGTTTCAAGTGTGTACAATTACTAATAGATTGACTATATAAACACACACACACACACACAGAGAGAGAGAGAGAGAGAGAGAAATCATGTAAAAAAGACATTACCACTGAAAAGGCCTTATTTTTTAAAACATAATTTGATGGTTTATAATGGTTGCTGCAGAAATCTAATTGTAAACAGCATACATTTTCCAAATTCATCTGATTTGAAGAATCTGATAAAAGAATGAACATAATCCATATCAAAATAAGTGGCTCACATCTATTACTAAACAAGACTAACTATTTCTTAATATGCACTGATCATTTTACCAGCTGAATGGAAGTTATACTGATAGAGAATATTATTGCAGAAATAATTGCAGCAATTTTGTACAAATTGAATTTGTGGTTTCCATTTAATGTGATCAGTGGAAATTGGTTCAGGTAATTAGTTTAGATGTTATTTTTGAAATTCAAATACAAACAATTTCATACCATAATAATAATAAAACTGAGTTCACAATTCAGTCAAATGCAGTGAAACTTTACCAACTATACACTCTAGTATAAGTGCATCACTCCAAGATGGAACCAACTGTACAATTGTATAAATGATTTATGATATATCATTGAAACTACCAAGAGAATTAGTTCAAGAACCAAAAACTAAATCAGAAGCAAATACTTCCATAAATAAACAGTAAAAACAAATAGAAAATTTACAACTGATTAAAAGTCAATATGAAAAAGCAAATAAAAAGTAATTTTTTTCATAAAGATTTAGATTTATGTTCATAATACTTGTCATAAATATTACATGAAGAAAACATTAAATAACCCTAAGGAAGAATATTTTTGTGACATTTCTAGAAATAATACACCCTTTCCCCATTAAATGTGAAAGAAAACAGAGAATTCAAAATAAAGAAATGTAGCAGTTGCATTATTCTCGCCTTCTCTTTTGGATATTAGTTAACTTCCCTTTTGGTTACTAGATGGCAGTGCGTGATTACGTCATCACGCGCGCCATCCCATAATGCTTTGCGCTGGTAGCAGAGAGAGAGGTAACTCCGTCCTAGGCAGCTGTGTACTGGAATGTCTTTGTGTTACGTGTTGTCTTTGCGTGTTTGTACATAGTGTGTGAGTATGATTATTAAAAGGAAATGTTTCCAACAACATTCGTCTCGTTGCTTCCATGCACGGACACCACATAATCTACATACCACCACATCTGGCGCCCAACGTAAAATGAGTTCCGATAGAAGTGAAGGTCACCCTGACGATCACTAGGAAATCTTCGCGCCACCCGGCGCTCAACGGAAAATAGTTTCTAATGAAATGCAAGTGTGTCGTCCCGACAATCTTGTAGCATCTTCGTGCCATCACATTTGGCACACAAAGGAAAATAACTTCTAATGGATGAAAAGTAACGTCGTCTCAACTATCAAAATATTTTCGCTCCATCATATCGGCAACCTACGAAAAGAATTTCGATTTGTGTCGTCCTTACGCAAAATAATTTTTCCCGACCTGGGAATGGTTCCGCATTGTGAAGTGATGAAATAAATGTGAAGTTGTCCCAACAAGCACAAGGAAAATATCCGCCAGCAACAACGGCTGCCATCGTTGATGTCCAAAAGAATACTCAAGTATTCAGTTCAAATCATAACTCGTACAGGACGTCGACCCCTGTACCGAGTATAATTTATTGTGTTTCTCAAGCAAAATCTGCATTTCCTGTGAAAGTGTCCACTTTATCAAATTTACAGCTCCGAAAATTCATTTGTTTTGTTTGGTCGTTTCTGTTCAATTCCAGATAAGTGTATAAACTTTTACATTTTATTTTGTTTGTCAACAGCATCCAGCATTGAATATAACATTACTGCATATTTGATTCTTCCTTATCTGTGAAATGTTTTGCTATTTAATATTTAATAATTTCTAAGTTACTTAAATTAATTAGTTAAGCTATATTTTCTAAGCATATCTATCGTTGCAAATTATATTTTGAAGTATCTGTGTTATTTTTATTTAATCTCATTGATTTGATTTTTTTTATTATTTCATTGAAAGTGCGTAAGAATATATCTTTTAAATAGTAAGGTATTCTATATCATTATGTATTTGCTGTATTTTTGTATTTAATTTAAGAGCTAACTAATTTATTGTAGTTGATATTTCTTTGTCCGGAAGTTAACGTACCAAAACTCTTCTCTCTGTTACTGTGTCCTTGAAGTAGAGACACCAAGTCTCGTACGCTGAGTCACCCCCCTGCAGTGACCCATCTAAACAAGCACTGAATACTTTTTTTTGTTTTCTTTTCAGATCTTTGGTATTGTAAAAAGCTATTCAGATAGATTTATTTCTTTTTCAGTGTAACGATTTTTTTGATAGATTTATTATTTCTTTTTCAGTGTAACGATTTTTTGATAGATTTATTATTATTATTATTGCATTCTAAAAACTAACGGAGATTTTCATTTGTGTTCTACCTATTTAATGATTTTTTTTGTTGTTGTATGTTCAGGGGAGAAGGTAGATGTGCAACTGTTACTTCGTAATCAAATTTCTAATTTAACTTCCTATTTAATCGAATAATTCGTAGGGAAAATGGCTTTTCTAGCTAAAGGTAAAAAAATTGACCTCTACAATTTAGCATTGGAATTAGGTTTAGATGCAACACCCGAAGATAAGATAATTGTTTTGCATGACAAAATAACGAAATCTGCATTCTATGCCGAAAATAAACAGTTCGTGACTGATACGTTCAATAACATTATAGATGAACGGAAAAAGTTAGAAGAAAACAGAAAAAAGCTAGAAGAAGAAACTTTGAAAACAGAAAAATTGGCTAAGGAAAGAGCATTTGAGCTTGAGAAGCTTAAGCTCCAAAATTTAAATTTATCAAACTCTAATCAAACTGATTCTATTCCAAAGCGATTTGATTTACAAACAGTCTTACCAACGTTTCGCCCAGAAACAGATGATATTTCATTATTTTTAACTATGTTCGAAAGACAAATGAAACTTTTAAATGTTTCTAATGATTATTGGGTATCTTATTTAATGGGTGTACTCCCAAGTGAGATAAGTAATTTAATAGCAAGAGAGCCTGAGGAAATATTTAAGGACTATACCCATATCCGTGGTATATTATTACAACGGTTTAAGCTGACAGCTGATCGTTTTCGAATTCTTTTCAGTCGACATCAAAAACGAGATGATTCCACATGGAAAGATTTCTTCTTTGAGCTTCGAACCTACTTTGAAGGTTGGATTAATGAATTGGAAATCGATTCATTTGAGAAATTAAAAGAACTTATGCTTTCTGATCAAATAAAGAAAAGATGTCCTCCGGACTATAAAAATCATTTTTTAGATATTTGGGAAACACTAAATGATCCTGTCTTGTTAGCTGAAAAGCTGGATTTTTATGAAAACATAAAGTCGCCTCATCAAAAATTAGTAAAAACTCCAAAGTCGCAAGAACTCTTTAAACCGAAACTCTCTAAAAATGCTAGTGAGCAGAACTTCAAGAAAACCCAATTTGCTAAATATGAGAAATCAATTCCATCGAGTTCTCAGAACATTACTGGTTCTAATTCAAACAGGCCATCCCGACATGTGGAGAATTCTGTTTATTGTTATGACTGTGGAAATCCTGGCTTTATCAAATCTAAGTGTCCAAATTGTTCTTCAAGGAAAGACCATTCACCGGTTAATGCTATACAAATGTTTACCTGTTTTACCTCTCCAGTAGCCTTAATTTCCATAGAAGTATATGAAGCTTCAGGAACAGTTTGTGCTGACACAGGAGCCAATCAATCAATTGGAGGAGAATTGATGTTTAATTTTTTAAAGAAGCGTGGACAGCAGTTCACAGAGATTGACCTTGCTATCTGTCTGGCTGATGGTCAACAATCAACATCAGTTGTTTTGAAAACTACAGTGCCGATCACAGTGCTTGGCCGAACTTTCCTCACTGAATTACATTTTCTCCCACATGCTAAAGGGAATCGCACTCTCCTCGGAGTTGACTTTTTGAGGAAATCAGGAATTGTAATGGATATTAAAAAAAATTCCTGGTATTTTGGGGATAAACCGAACTGCAAAATACCTTTTGCTAAAGATCTCCCCATACCAACAAATAATAGCCCTGTCGAAATCAATAATAGTTATTGTCCGACGAATTCAGTAACTAGTGATAGTTCAGTGCAAAACAATTCTGTTGCACCTGAGACTAATTATCCTTGTTTACGCCAAGAAGAAGGTCAGAATCTTGATGCGAAATCGAGAAATCGCTTAACTGCCTTGCTTAATGAAAATGAAGATATTTTCCGACTAGGGGGAGAGCCAACTCCTTATGTTAAGCATTTTATTGACACAGGTGACCAACCACCAGTTGCATCTGCACCTTACAGACTGTCGTCAAAACAGAAAGAGCTCTTAAATAAAGAAATTGGTGAACTTTTAGCCAATGATGTCATAGAAGAATGCGAATCGCCTTATGCAGCACCGGTAGTTTTAGTCCCAAAGCCTAATGGAAAAATCAGATTGTGCGTAGATTACCGAAAACTAAATTCTATAACCAAACCTGACAAGTATCCACTTCCGGTTATGGATACATTGTTACATGATGCAAGATCCACTGCTTTTATGTCTACTCTTGATTTAAAGTCTGGATATCATCAAATTGAAGTCAATCCTGCTGATAGGGACAAAACTGCATTTGTATGCCCTTTTGGTACTTTTAGATACAAAAGAATGCCTTTTGGTCTCAGAAACGCCCCAGCAACTTTTCAACGACTTATGGACCAGTTCCGAAATGGACTCCCTACAGTTAATATTCTAGTATATTTAGATGATATATTTGTATTGTCAGAAACTTTTGAACAACATATTCAAGACTTGAAGCTGGTTTTCGAAAGACTCCGCAAATTTAAATTATGCGTAAATAGAGAAAAATGTAAATTCTCATGTGCTCGTGTGAAATATTTGGGATTGTGGATAACTTCTAAAGGAATTGAAGTAGACCAAGATAAAGTTGCTGCAATTCAGAACATTCCTTGTCCAAGAAATATTAAACAATTACAATCCTTTTTGCAGACCTGCTCATGGTACAGGAAATTCATCCCGAATTTTTCCGATATTGCTAGACCCCTTAGCAATCTGACAAAAAAGAATACTGTTTGGAAATGGAGTAAACAAGAGCAGCAAGCCTTTCAAACTTTAAAGCAATGTCTGGTAACTCCACCCGTATTGAAGCAAGTTGATCCCACTAAACCTTTTATCATCCGGACGGATGCAAGTGCTTACGCCTTAGGTGCAGTTCTTCTACAGGGAAAAGATCTTGCAGATGAAAGACCAATAGAATATGCCAGTAGACTCTTGAGTTCTGCTGAAAGGAATTATTCGACAACTGAACGAGAAGCTTTGGCTGTTGTTTGGGCCTTGAACAAATTTCGAGGATATATTGAAGGTGCTGATATTACTGTAGCCTCTGATCACCAACCCTTAAAGTGGTTAATGACTTTATCGTCACCCACTGGAAGGTTAGCCAGATGGGCACTTCAAATTCAGTCCTATAACTTGAAAATCGATTATTTTCCAGGCAAATGCAACGTCGTCGCTGACATGCTTTCTCGACCTGAGTGTAATGATAAAGACACTTGTGAATTACGAACTATTGTTATTGATGTCCCATCAAGAACAGCTGCTGAACTTAGAACTGAACAACTGAAAGATCCTGAACTGAAGAAGATCATAGATTGTTTTGAGGATACTGACAAAAGTGTTGATTTTGCAAATTGGACGCAAAGGGGATATGTCTTAAATCAAGGAGTACTCTATCGCTACTCTCCACATTCTGAAGAGGATGAAGCTCAATTGGTTGTCCCATGTCATGAAAGAGAGAACATTTTAAAACTTCACCATGATGCTCCTACAGCTGCTCATTACGGAGCTGATGGAACTTTTTCTCGAATATCATCCAGATATTATTGGACAGGCATGAGGAAATATATTACTGATTATGTCAAGAATTGTGAAGATTGCATAAGATATAAGGCAACGAACCAAAAACCTGCTGGTCTTTTGCAGACACCTGTTCCTGCTCAACGTTTTGAAAGTATAGCTGTAGATCTCTTTGGACCCTTACCAGAATCGAGTGAAGGTATGAAGTGGATCTTCATCGTTGAAGATTGCACAACCAAATGGGTAGAGTTATTCCCATTAAAGCGAGCTACTGCTAAAGAGTGTGCATTAACACTACTTAATGAAGTCTTCTTAAGATATGGATTACCCCGTCGTTTAATAAGTGACAATGGTACACAGTTTGTTAGCGCCATCATGCAACAGTTGTGTTATACATTAAAAATTAATCAAAGTCTAGTTCCTGTTTATCATCCACAGGCAAATCCGGTTGAACGTAAAAACAGAGACTTGAAACCTCGTTTGGCAATCATGGTAGGTAATAACCATACCTTATGGACTGAGAAATTACCATCCATTAGATTTGCATTGAACACTGCAAAATGTGAATCTACAGGTTGCACTGCAGCTTACCTGAACTTTGCCCGAGAATTAAGAACTTTAGATGATGTTACAACTGATCTACGGTCTGTCATTCATAATGATAATTTTGTTCCAGAGTTCACACCTTACTTAAAACGTTTTGAGAGAAACATGTCTCAAATTAAAGAAAATATTGAGAAAAGTCAAGATCGTCGAAAGACATATGCTGATAAATCACGTAAACCGAGCCCTAACTATAAACCTGATGATTTAGTTTGGGTAAAGCTTCACCCGTTAAGTAAAGCGAACCAAAGTAGAACTGCCAAGTTTATGCCAAGGAAAGATGGACCTTATAGAATTTTATCCCAGAAATCACCCTCATCCTTCGTAATAGCTAGTTGCGACAAACCTGATGAACCTTTAGGTGTATACCATGCATCAGCTCTTACACCTTTTAGAAATGCAACACAGAACCAATCTCCTGTGATGCCTTTAAAGAAAAGAGGTCGACCTCCCAAACAAACTCAAACTGGACCTCCCAGGCAACCTTCAAATGTTAATAGCAATCCTGACACAAGTGCCAAAGTATCCAATATCACACCACCTCGCCGGGACGGTTTGAGGCGGTGTAGGGGGAGGATGTAGCAGTTGCATTATTCTCGCCTTCTCTTTTGGATATTAGTTAACTTCCCTTTTGGTTACTAGATGGCAGTGCGTGATTACGTCATCACGCGCGCCATCCCATAATGCTTTGCGCTGGTAGCAGGGAGAGATGTAACTCCGTCCTAGGCAGCTGTGTACTGGAATGTCTTTGTGTTACGTGTTGTCTTTGCGTGTTTGTACATAGTGTGTGAGTATGATTATTAAAAGGAAATGTTTCCAACAACATTCGTCTCGTTGCTTCCATGCACGGACACCACATAATCTACATACCACCACAGAAATAAATAAAATTAAATTTTAAAAAAATTCTTAGCTTGTTATAAAGATGCTGGGAGAGTTGCATGAACATTTAATGCTGCATATTAATCTTTGATTTAATAATTGTAAATATTTTGTAAGTAACATTTATGTAATTTATAGCAATATAAGCATGCATGTGATAATAGATATTTTACTCTTTATATCACAGTTATGTTGCTTTGAATAGGAATAGTGTAACCTCTACAATTTATATAATCTTTGTTTCAGCAACTTAATGTAGACTACAAATATCAAAAGTAAAATAAAAATATTTATATAATACTAATGTTTTAAAAAAGGAAAAAGATTTTAAAAAAGTTATTTAAACAAACAATCAAAATGTTTTGTACTGTAGCAAGTGCTGCTACAGAATTACTTTTGTTATAATATGTAGTTCATTAAAGCTAGCTGATATTAATAAATGAAAGCTAATAATAACCAACAATTATATGTATGGCGCCAAATATAGGTAGCTAGTCCTATATATAATATAATTATAACAATGCCCTTTATATCAAACCAAATATTTAGAAAATGAAATCTAACAATTTTCTAATCCAAATATTGTAAATATCTGTTTGTCAATTAATATATTATCCTTATGGAAGTGTACTGAATAAATTTTCTGAAACAATCATGCAAAAAATAAATATTTATTTTGTTTTTATGCATTTAAGTAAATGCAGTTTTAAATTAACAATTTAATGACAAGAATTCATGTATTTTCTTTTTTCTCTGATTTATCTTTCACTTCCTCTTCCTCCTCTTCTTCTTCATCATCGTCTTCCTCTTCATCATCATCTTCATCCTCATCATCATCCGACTCATTAGAGTAATTGTCATAATCTGCTTCATCATTGTAATCACCATAACCACCTATGTAATATAATAATTAATATTAGAAAAATCAAGAGTTAATTATCACTTTTAGTTAAATGCACAAAAAATGATATATATCAAACCAAAATAATTATTTAAAAATGCATAGAAATATTTTATAATGTAATCTCTCTCACTTGATACAAATGTATATTAAATGATTCTTAATATCAAATTTTTATTTTTGCATTTGAATAGGATGATTTTAGAACATCTTACATAAATATGAATGTTAGTCAAAAGAATAGAATCGGATTTTAATATCTATTAACTGGAATATTTTAAGCAAAAATGTTGCATTGGTATTTTCAAATCTTCTGTCATAAATTGTCAATCCTCGCACTTATCTTTAAATAAATATCGAATTATTAGTAGTGATATACTAAAGCAAAAGAGACACTTAACAAAAAACATGCCAATTTATAAGGTGTCATCTAATTATGGCAGAGCTGCTGATATTTAAACCATTAGAAACAAGCATATACTTTTAATAATAATAATAATAAAGCTATATAAATATAGAGAATAATATTTTATGCTAGTTGATACCAAATGAACTGCTGAGAAAGTTATTACTTATTATTGATAATTTTTTCTCTCCCAATAGTGAACTGTTTGTATAGTTTAAGGAAATCATATAAAGTGCATAATTTTGCTCCCAATAAAAGCTTAACTATTGAATATTTCTTTGCTTTAAAAAAATCTTGCTATAATTTAAGATAAAAAATAAAATAAATAATTAAAATGGATAGCTTAAAAGGTCATAACTGTTTTCTAACTTGATAAAGTGCTTTGTGATGGTTCTGAATTTTGAGATGCAGTATTTGTTAAAATTTTATATTAAGCAACTGCAAATGTTACAGTAAATTTTATCTAATGACAGATGATTTTTAAATGATATTTTATATAGAATAGATAATAAGCTCAGACCACTATTTTAATATATTATCTTTTTATAAGACTATTTTCAATTTCAAAATAACTAACGTTTAAAATTATGGGGAACAGTTGTTAGATGTAAAACATTTTGAATTCAATTTTTTCCCATAAATAATTTTTACTTTTTATCAAACTTAAAATCTTAGTGAATAATATACCTCTTTTTACAAGATTAAGAAACTTTGAATTTAAATCTTGCAATTTAATAAAATTTATTGTGTAATATAAAGTGAAAATCATTTCTTATGGACATAAATAACAGATGTATGGTATTTTATTTTTAAGATGAAGAAAAGAGCTCAATTTATAAATAGAAACAATAGTTATTGGAATTGAAATTTTTCCAATCTTTTATTCAAATATACTGTTAGTAAGGAAATAACCTATCATTTTAGTAAATGTAATTTTCAACCTACTGGAATAGCCAGAATAGCCACAAGCACCTTCCTCATCACTATAACCATCTTCCCTGCCACCAGTACCTTGACGGCCATAATCATGCTTACGAACTGCAAATAATTTTTTAAAATTAATTTAGTTTCAATAAACTGAATGAGACAGTTAAAAATTAGTCAACAATATGAATAATTTCCTCCTGATTCTGAAAATTTTTCTTTATGATTTGTAAGGTCATTTAACAATTGCATGACATACAAATTGAATTATACTTTAATTATCAATTCAAGTCAAAATAAATCTGTGCTGAATTGGGTAAAATTAAAAAAAAATTACCTTTTGATGGAAACACTAAATACAGTATATATGTCTTGTACTGACAGATGAGTAATTATGAACAGATAAAAATCAATAGCAGAAAATAAACAATATCAAAACTGATTACAAAAATATACTTACTAGACATGCTAAGATCTTTTGTTTGCTGAGTATCATAATTACATTTTGGGCAGGGGATAGGTTGATTTCTTTCATACTTAAAACCTTTTCTTTTCACATGGTCTTCACAATAACAAGTCTAGCAAAATAAAGATAACTATTAATTGAACATAATTCTGTCCTAGACAGTTTTTTTTAATTATCAAGAAAATGATTATTCATAATTAGAAAAAAAATAGTAAAGGTTGCAGATAGGAGAAATAGTATAGAGGGTGTATGAATAAAGTATTATCAATTGTTGGCCAGATGTCTCCATGTATCACATAATATATTCTTCTATAAACCTCATATATTATATTCTTTCTATATGCTACCATTGTGGGAAATCAGTTTGTGAGATGCAGATATTCTCCAGAAGTCTAAATCCACTGTGAACCATGCAATTCTGAACTGGAAACATTAAGGCTGTGAAATTGCAGAAAAACAAACTGGTAGGTCAAAAACACTTGGTGAGTGCAGTTGCAGAATTCTGAAAAAGGTAGCAAAACAAAATCGCAAGTCCTCATTGGTGGAAATTTCTCAGGAGTTTCATAGCTTATCAAATGTTAGTGCTAGCAGCAGGTCTGTTTGTTGAAATTTAAAAAACTTTGGATTCCATAGTCGTGTAGCCATACAAAAGCGAACATCACTCTACATAATGTCAAGCATTGATTGCAATGGCACAGAGCTAACTGTCATTAAATTGAAAACAAATGTTCTTTTGGGTGATGAATCTTTACAGTCTGGCAGATGCCTTATGAACAGTTCTTTAATGATCGGATTGAAACAACTGTTAAATTTGGTGGTGGAAGCATAATAATGTGGAGGTGTTTCTCATGGTTTGGCCTATGCCCATTAATTCGTCTGGTTATGTGGTCATTCTGAGCAATAATGAATTCCTATCTTTATGGCAATATTTTGGGGAAGGCCATTTCCAGCAGGATAACTGCTCCATACACACATTGAGGCTTGCACAGATGTGGTTAGATGAAATGGGCATTCTAAAACTGGATTGGCCTTCACAGAGCCCTAATCTAAACTCCATAGAACACCTTTAGGACAAATTAGAGTACATATTACACAACCAGCCAAATCGGCCATCCTAATTGCAAGCACTCACTTCAGCACTAATGGACACCTGAAAGTCCATTCCTAAAGCGACCAAACAAAAACTGGCGGAAAGTCTTACGAGATGTGCGTGGGCTGTCATCGATACAAAAAGAAGACTAACATCATGTTAATATGTGAATCAGTAAGATATAAGTGCATACCACTGGTTGTTTGGATACTTTCGATCAGATAGTGTATATGCAATATAATTTTGATAGATTTGTAACAAAAAAGATAAAACTTTATGATAGAATTTTAATTTATTTTACGACAAGAGACAAAATTTAAACATAGGGACTAAGATGAGATGATTTGGTTCATTGTGCTTTAGTTTATTAGTTCATATATATATATAATTCCAAAAATTTAGTATAAGAAAGACTCAAATTTTGACAACTGCATTCATCCAAACTTATTTCAGTATAAAAAAAGTATATGATCTGAAGAATTAATAATTAATTCTTTGAATGCATGATAATATGCAAAGTGTAAAAGATGATTCAAAATTA
This sequence comes from Argiope argentata, assembly GCA_026289955.1. NCBI lineage: Eukaryota > Metazoa > Arthropoda > Arachnida > Araneae > Araneidae > Argiope > Argiope argentata. Next base: position 4,514,592 of record JAOUZG010000678.1, on the reverse strand, counting down.
AAGATAAAATCACAATTTTTTTCCAGAGAAAAAACAATAATAATTAGGATTTGAAAACTGAAAAAATAAAATAAAAAGCATATATTAACCTATCTTATTTTATAAAAATAAATTTTCTATTTTGAACAAAAAAAAAAAAAAACAATTCAGCTTATTTAAAACATTTATATGATATTAAGGGTATAAATTAATTACTTAGTCGGATATAAATAACATGAAATATTTATAAAAAAATAATGATTCCTCAGTAATAGTTGACTATTTTGATTGGTCAAATGTATATTCAATTTTTTTCATTATATGCAATATATAATGTATAATATTTTGAAAGAGAATGAACATTTTTGAGGACACAGCTTGTAAAATAACGAGTAATAAAAATGTAAGCAAGAAAGAGTAACAGAGATGTATTTACCTTACATCGCAGACATGAATACTGCCCAAGCCTATTACATGATTGACCTAAAATTATTGAATAAAAATTAATGAACAAAAAGTTTAGTTTAGCCATCTAAAATGTACATATAGATTTATATATATTTCCTAATTTAAAAGAAATTTAATACTTTTTCCTTAAGAAAAATAAACATTCCAATTTTAAAAGATAAGATATTCAAAATTATATTATGACTGATATTGAAAAAATTTTAGATGAAAAAAAAAATGCTTACAAGTAAATTTCAAAGTTTTACAAATTTACCATTACTTTAAATATTGGAGATGAGCAAAATAATTTCATTGCAGAAAAAGGATTTATGAAAATGTTCGATTAATTTGAAACATGTCTCACAATTTTAAATTTCAATGTATTTAATTTATGTTTTCTAATACTGTAAGGATATAAAAAAATAATACAGATTTTTATTTATAGTTATTCATTCATTTTACGAATGATTTGAAGAGTGCACACAAATACTAACATTATAGACAACAGACAATAAAATAGCTAATGCCAGGATAGTAAGAAGTTTCTTGCTTTGAAAAAAATTACAAATTCCAAGGCCGACTCAAACACTTCTTCAAATATTAAATATACCACTAACTGAAGCTTTAAAACTTAATTTTCAACATATAGAAATCTTTTATTTTGTTCTGTATTAAAAATGTTTAATAAACTATGAAATACAGATAAACAATTCACTTTATAAATATTCAATACTATATTAGCCAAAATGATTAAAATTTCTTATAATTAGGCCCAAATCAAATTGACGATAATATAAAAGATATTCAGTATATCATTATATTAAATTAAATAATACATAATATGACCCCAATATATTTTAAAGCAATCAATACATTAGAACAGAACCTAATTTTAAACAATAATACTTGAAAAGCAAGCAATAAAATGTGACTTCATAATTTATAAGAAAATTATTTAATAATATGAATTTTTCTTCAGACATGACCCATGTTGGAAGATGTGGATGGAAACTGTATTTCAAAAAATAATTAATTGTACTAAACAGAAACAAAAATTAAAATAAGCATTATTAATTGAATATTAAAATGCAAAATAAATTTTTGAAAAATGTTGGAGCAGTAAAATTATGACATAACAGAAAATTAATCAAGCTCATAAATAAAATTCAATTCCAAAACTGCTGATTTTTTTAAAAAAAAGATCATATCTGCTTTCTATAGTTTAGCATATAACACATTGTAATTATGTCGTCATTCACTGTTGAGTTGTCAGATCGAGATGAAAGAGAGATACTATAATTTTGAAAGGCTCCTTACAATACAATAATGTGTTCATTAATAATCAGAAGGAAATAAATAATAAAAAAAGAGCAGAATCATGCAAAACCATTGTCAAAATTAACATACATAACATCATTTTTGGATTTTAAACAAAAATAAACTTGCTATACAGCAGAAATAAATATATGAAATATTAATTAGCTGCAGATATAATTCAATTCTAATACTGTACATACGTTTTTTAAAATAGAAATTTAAAAAGTAAAAAAAGTATTTCATGAAACAACTTGAGGTAATAAATAATAAAACCTTTTAGACTCACATTTTAATGTTTCAGATTCTAAAAACTGACAACTAGCTTGATGCTCAAATTGATCATCTTCACAAAGAAAAGAGTCACAGAAAGAGCATTTAAAAACACGACCACCTAAAAATTAATGGGAAAAAAGAAAACAATTAGCCATAAATTCAGTAATTAATTAGATAATTACTATAGTAATTAAAAAACTCTAAAAAAGAGTTTTTCTTAAATTTTAATATACACACACAAAGTTTTACTCCATAAATTTTAAAATAGGATGGCACTTTTTTCATTAACTAAACAATAATTTCTCAGAGGCAATTATGTTTGGAAAAAATATAACTATCCACAGCTATTTTTAGTGGTATAACAATACTCTTAAGCCACAAAATTAGAGAAAATAACACATTTCTAATATAAATATGATGATACATTTCGACAGCTGTTAAAGAAAGATAATAGATACAAACAACATTAATTGTTAATTCAATTCTAATTTTTTTAAAAGTTTATTATTATTTTTTATTGACTGACATACTAATTGCAAATTAGAAAATATGATCTAAAGGACAAAAAAATTTCAAATTTGCTATGTGACAAACTGCTGGCCTCAAAAGTACAAAATTTGAAAGAAAAAAAATGTTATTTTTTGAGTAGTAAATTATCAATAAAAACTGGTTTTAAAATATTAATATGAAAGTATAAAATATTCAACATTCTTCAATATAAATGTTTATAAACTGGAAAAAATAGTAGCAATCTTGTGAATGTGAAGGCTGTAATACATAAAGCTTTTCAAATGAAAAATGATCATGGATAACCAAATTCGATAATAGTGTTACTGATTACATAATGAATAGCATAAGAACTTAGTTACATAAGCACAACAATCAGTCTAAGCATCACAGGTGATCTAAATAACTGCTGTCATTCAGTGAGAAAGAAATTGAGATTGGAGCTAAAAAATGCCATTTTTGAAACAGTCATATTCACTTCCCAGTCCTTTTTAAAGGATGAGCAGCTAATCATAGAAATAAAAGTAACTTGACCCCAAAACATTACTTTATCAATCAGGAAGAGTGGGCTTGCTTATATATAATAATCTTTCATCTATATATTTATAATGGCATCACAGTGAAAGTTATATATTTATATAAATGATAATAGTTCACAACAAAACTTCATTTACTCTATTCTTACCGTGATCCCAAACACCTCTTTGGCATTCAATACAAAGAGCCTCTTGAAGTGGACAATTACATGCATGCGTCGTCAGGCATTTTCGGCCATGGCAAACCCAAGCTTCACAAAAATCACATATAGCACCCTGTTAGAAAGGTTCAATTGCACAAATTACAAATTTCAGAAAGATTACAGTTATTAGTTTCAGATAAAAAAGTTTCAAGATGGACATTGCATGTAAAAAAATACACACAAACCAAAACATGATTTCTAATGTTACTACAGTGTTTCTAAAAATTTTCATTAAAAAACTCTTTGAAACTTCAATGTTTTCTTGACAAAATTAGGGCGTATAGAAAAATATTTAATAATTTTTTGGTCATATATGATTTAATATTCTTATTAGAAAAAAACTAATAAACGTAAATTAATTAATCTATATGGTACAACATTATAGTGGTGTATTTGAAAAGCCATCTCTTCCAAAACATTGCAATATATTGGAGTGAAGGACATTTGACGAAGGACACCATATAAATTTAAATAAATTTGAAGTCCTAATGAGCAATTCCTAAGATGGAATCTATTCTTTTGCAGTGCATGACACTTAATTTTAGTATGTATAAAATTTAAAAATACATTTTTTTGGATAGATTAGATGTGTCAGTAAATAAAGTAAATAACAATAAAAAAATTGAAAAATAAAAATATAGCAGTCTTAAATTATACACCAATTTAAACTTTAAGGATTAATGAATTCTAAATGTGTACAACTATTAATAAATAAAAATGATAACAAAACTGATTTCATATTCAACATTATTTTTCATTTTAATTCACCTTGTTAGTAACATATAAATTAGATAATACATGGAGAAGTATAATAACATAACTATATATTTTCACCTTTATACAAATATGATAGCAATTCTGGGAAATTCTTAATTTTATTTTTAAAAAATTAAAAAAAACAAACAAGCTATATGTGAACAATTTTCTTCAGCTCATTACAATTATAGTTTAGAACGATTTATGCATTATTAAATTGGTATGCTTCCTAATATAATTATTTTGTCAATATCAATTTTTTTTATGTTGACTGAGACTATAATAATAATAATAAAAAATGTGTACAGTAGAAAAAAATTAAATTTTCTCTTTACAAGCATAATTTTGTCTCAAATGTTATTTGCAATGAGAAATTTTTCGCATTACAAATCTATATAAAATGAGACAGTAAATTCTGTTAAAACCAATCAAATTTATATTAAAGCAATTTATCAGTTATAATGCATATGTTTTTTTAACAATAAAGTTGTCTAAATACATTTGTCTTCAGTGATACAAAATTTGGCAAAAATGGAAAACAGCATTACTGCTTGATTAAGATGATCTTCCCAACATATGATGGAATAATTTTCCATGTTTCAAACTTCTTTCTTATTTCTCTGGAAATTTGATGTACTGTTTCTGCAATTATTACTTCATTTCCTCAAATTTAATCCAAAAGTTTTAGCTGTTACACAGAATGCAGTTTCCTAAGGTTCTTTTCATTATGAATATGTTTCTTAACCACACCCCATAATCTAAACTAGAGTCACGATCCTGTCGCCTAAAGCTACAGATATATTTCTAAAACCTACTGGAGTTATGTTCAACAATGCTATTCAGGTAATGTAGCAACTAAACAGAAATAAAGATTTTTTTTAAAAGAAAGTTTTTAACACAAGTTGATACCCAAGATGTAGTTCAACATTGCAAGCAATATCACAATGCTTTCTTATCACTCAATCTGAGAAACATTGTACAGTAACAGTAATCTTTTTAACTGTCCCATTTAGCTTATTATGCAAATCATTCATTATGGAAAGAGCTCATTAAATAAGATATGCATATAAGGCTGAAATATCAGCAATTATCTATACTTCATTTATTGAGCTATTTTCTATGTCTAAATAGCAAATTTCTGAAGAATGTATCGATATTTTTCAATACAGTGACTACTTACCACCATGCCTAAACCAGTGGCATACACTCCAGGATGTTTTACAACACAATCACCAGTTTTCAACATGCATTTTGTTTTACCTGTAAAGAAAATAAAAACATAAATAAAAATGACCCAATAAAGCTATATATGTCATTTAATGCCTTTTAAGTTATTATAATTTGTTTAGAAAAAACAAGGAAAAAATGTACTACAAAAATATTTGTCATGTCAGAAAACTATTTATAATTTTTAATTTCAATACTTTTAATAGAAAATCATATACATAACATTCCTTTTAAAAGAATACTTTTCAGTTATTATTTATAAACTAAAAAGCCAGAATGAACATCATTTTGATTAGCATACTGAAATTTCTATTTTGTTATAAGTATTCATGAATAGTAATTTTTTTTTCTTTCCAAAGACATATTTAACAAAAACATTAGAAAAATTCTTTTAAAAAGCAGTAAATGGCAGTAAGTAATAATAATAATAGGGCAATGCAATAATCTTTTTTGATTCTTTCAGATAGTTAATTGAGAAAACAAAACTCTGAGAAAAATTATCATTAAGAACTCTTGCTCTGTTTTATGCTACACAAAGATATATATTAGACAAGAATAATTAGGTTAAATAAATATTAGAGCATTAGTTTCTAAATACAACAGCTTTTTTAATAAACTGAAGATATTTTATAAATTGAGATTAACATACATTATTACACTGACCCTTAATTTTTTTTTCAAATAATTCGAATATAATACCAATGTATCTATCAGGGGGAAAATAGAGTGTTCATTGTAAAAAATGTAATTAAAAAAACAAAAGAATAAGCCTTTATAAAATTTACGAGACTATTACAAGAAAGTGCATATACAACTTAAAGACTACAAATTTACAAAATGGAAGGTATATTTATTAAACAAATCAAGAGACATGTTTCACTATAAAAAAAGTTCTAAACTACAGTAAAAAAGAAAAAACAATTTTTAGAAAATATAAATTAGATGGTCCAAATACCCCCCCCCTCCCCAGGAATATAAGAAGTACTAAATGACTATGTAATTAAAACAGCTAAACATAAATTCAGAAAAGAATTTAATAGCAATCAGAACTATTTTACTTACCACACTGCCCACACATCGGTATTCTTTGAACAGCAGAACAAAAATAACAAAATGCTCGATTCTTCTGTTTCCTAATGAATAAAGTAATTAAAGAATGGGAGAAAGAAGATATTTAAAAATTAAATATGGAAAAAAAAGTTAAAAATAATGAATGAAGAAACATACTCCATACCTATTGCACTTATCACATTCCTGAAAAAAAAAGTGAAAAAGTCAATTTTATAAAGATCGAGACAAAAATAAAAAATATGCATCTGAAGCAGATTAACAAAATATTATTTTTTAAATTCTAATTTTCTTTTAAACATAAATTTAATTTGATTGTGAGTTGTTCAAAAGATAAACCAAAATGAAAATTTCATAACATTTACACAAATTCAAAATAATGACTCAAAATCTGAGTTATTCTCAAATTTTTTATCATATTATAAATAAGCAATTATTATTATAATTAAATAATTATTTGTAAATCAATTTTTACATCCCATTCAAAATTACAATTGAAAATAATTTAAATAAAAAGTAAAGCCACATTTAGAGCCACAAATTCACTAACATTTAAGCAATGGCTGTACAATAATTTAAAATTTCTTACAATTCTTGGCATAAAACGCTTCCCATATTTTAGAAGTGAACAATCATAAAGTCAATAGTTTTTCTAATCATGAGTAGAGATATTACTTTGATATCTCATCAGCAATTAAATTAACTATCACAGAATAGGTTATAAAAATAAAACCATCTAAGTTAGTAAATCATAAGGTTCTTTCTTTCTTTCGTTTGCATCCCTTGATTAGTCCTTTTATTTCTGAATAAACACTACTGTCATATGCACTTTCAGAACATAGAAATTTTATTAATAATGTTAACGGACAAAAATAGTAAAATTAAAAACGGTTACATTAATAAAATTTGAAAGATTTACATCTAATTTCTTTTGTTTCACTTTTTATAATTATAGTATAAATTTAATTCCAAGCAGAAATGGAAGCAGTGCTGAAAGAATCACTTTATGTCAACTTATTGTGAGAGTTAGCAATTACTTATGATAATAATGAACTATTCAAACGGAAGACAACTTTAATGTAATTTTGAGTTTATTTTATGAATTTTATAAAATTAGAAATATTAGGTAAAAGTTGGTTATTATGTTTGGAGATGTGCCAAATATATCTCTATTAATAATTAAGGAGAAGTGAGTGAACAATATATCAACAAAATTATTTTAGCATAAACATAATTTTTGTTATATGATTTTTTCTAAAGGAATTTTTTAAATAAATATTTAAAAATAATAATAAATAATATTTAATTAATTATTAAATAAAGAGCATTATTTAAATGAATAAGTTTCAAGTTTAATGTTATTTAAAGATTAAAAATTTTCCAAAAAGTGAATTAAAATAATATATTATCGTTTCTATGAGGGAAAACTCACCATTGCAGCATTACATGAATGTTCTGCTAAAGGTTTTTGGTTAAATGCTGTTCGAATTTCTTTTTGCCGTAAGCGCTGTTTTTCAGCTTTTTTCCTTTGTCCAGTTTTCTTTTTAGGCATTTTGATTTTGTGCGATGAAACTATATTATAAAAAGTAAATGATATTAACTATATCAATCAAAATATTACAGAATTACAAAGCCTTTGTGTAAACAATACATCTTTCCATTTAAGATAAGCAGAAACATTTTAGTTATTAAAAAAAAGTAATTATAAAAAAATAATAAACAATTTTTAAAAATAAATATTTATTAACTTTTTTTTAATGAACTAAAATGGATATATACTGAAGAGTTTTAGAAAAAAAAATTGTGTAGAGGTTTCAGTTATCGATAAAAATTTAAAACTCTTACATTTGCTATTATTGTTATTTTTTTAATCTGATTATTAACATACTGCAATGTAAAAAATAATAAAATATTCAAAATATAGTCCACATATTCAAAATGAGTAAATATATATCATTTCAGGTAAAAATCAAAAGTGAAATGAAATAAAAAAAAGCGATATAATAAAGACTTGTTCTCTTCTAAATTTGAGACAAAATTGGCATTTATGAATAATTCCATTTATTTTAATTCAAAACATTGCAACTGACAATCTTAAGAGATTGAGGAATGTAATTTTTTTTTCAGAATAATTCATTAAAAAATTAATTGTCTACTTTCAATAATATATCAGAATTTCATCTGTAAGATTTTCTAATCATGAAAGTATGTAAAATTTGCTTGTAAGTAACAACCACTAGAAATAAAAATTTATAAAAAAATCACTAAAATTCTGTTACAATAAAAAATGAATGTAAATTATTCCTAAAATTGCAGCAAAATTTATTACAGGAAATAAACAGTTTATTTCATGAGCAATTATAAATAACTATAAAGTCAATTTTTCCCTTTTATTTATTTTTATAACATTTTTTTAAGTAAACGAATTTATTTATTTTTAAGTAAAAGAATTAAAAAAAAATTAAAATACAGAAAAAGTATTATCCAAGCCTGAATAATAGATATTATTCGCTTGTCAATTGAGATACTTAGATTACAATAAATAACAAGAATATATATTTTTATCAGTAATTTTAATCTGTGTTTTAGAATGTTAATTGTAACATTGTATTTATAAACAAATTTTTAAACAGCATATCTTCTTATATAATAATCTTTTGAAAATTATTAGGTACATAAGTTAACAAGAGTTATCATTTTTTTGTTATTTATAAAAGTGAATTATTACCAAAAAAATAGTAGCTATTGCTCCAAAATGATATAATAATACAAATATTGAGTGCAGTAATTTCCTTATGGAAATGATTAATTAAAGTTATTTATAAAAGTATAAATATTTAGCTCTAAAAAGACAAAACAAGGCTTCATTTTAATGAAAAACACATTTTTTAAAATACTCTATGCATACAAGAATTCATAATACAAATTAAAATCGTAAAAATTTTCATTTCAGTAAAAACAAATGCTTACATCAGCATTATTATATTAAATGCTTGGGAGGGATATCAAGTTTCAAAAACTAATTATACTTATAAAAAAGTGTTTATAAAGAAATAATCACATTTATTTCACTTAAATGCTACAACAATGAATTCAAAAAACTAATTCGAATTTAAAATTTCTTATTTTCATATCTTGCACTAGCATATAATAAAGAACTACCACATCTAAAACGAATCAAAGTCATCTACAGATGAAGAAATGTTGCTAAAAAATATGTTTGAAAATAAAGTTTAATATCAAACTATAAGCGTTTTTAAGTCATGTCAAAGGAAATTTTTCAATATTTCTACAAAACTTCTTATTTCAAAGGTCATAATCACTAGTACAAATTTATTCTCATATGCAGCACATATATAATACTATATCATTTCTCATACAACAGAAAAAATGAAATTTTAAGAAATAACTAAAGGATTGTAAGCACCAACATGAACAGCAAAGAAAACACCATAAGAAAAAAGAAATATTTGTTATAAAAGTGCCTAATACCTTCAAACGTGAAAACCAAAACAGTCCGAAGAACCGGAACCGGAATTGCCTATATCACATGTGCTGCACCTCAGTGACATCTGCCGGTCTAAAATATTTCTTTCCGAGTTCACTAACATATTAAACATCATAGCAGAAGGAGCTGTGTGTGGTAGTTGTCTGTGATGTGTGATGGGAAAAAAGTATTGAGTTCTGGATTTAAAAGCATGATCACAAACAGTACGATTCGATGTTGCATTTTGAAATGATTTCTCCTGAACTTCAAGGAATAAAGCACCTCAATTTAATGTTTGGAATTGATGTGCTGGGAGAGATAGAATCCATTTAATAATGGGATTACTACCGTTAGAATTTACGGATTGTCTAACCAACAGTCCGTATTTTCGGGAAAATCTTCACGCATATGAAAAAGAATTGGACAGAACTAGTGCTTCAATTAAAGTATTGATTAAAGAAGTTAAAGATTTGCTCTCTGCTGCCAAGCGTAAGTTACCCTAAGTTTGTTTTTATTTACATCTTTAATAATTGCTTCACTTTTAAATTAGTATACATTTTTTTCACTATATTTTCCTGCATTTGCATTATTCAAAAATAAGAGATTCAACCGGATCAATCAAATTACTATAACAACGAGAAATATCAACATTTTTGTTATTATATGCCATTAGTATTGTTTTAATAGTAAACATTCATTGATTATAGCAAAAAAAAAAAGAATATTTGGTTTTGACATAGATATCCTATTACTGTTTTATGAATATTCTTCGTTAATAACTTTTGAAGGAAATATACAGGGCCTTAATTTATTTATTGTTAAAAATGCTAAGTTATATATTTTTTCCAACATTTTTTTGTGATTAATTAAATTTGTATAAAAGTTTTTCACAATTTTAAGCATTTAAAAGTACCTTTTAAAAATTATTTTTTGATTGGATTATTTAAAAAACATATTTATAATATATTAAATTCTATAGAAAAAATTTAATATGAATAATTTAATATTGTTTGTCTTAAAAAATAATTATTATGAAATGGAAAGTGCATTCTTATTGGAATTTATATTACTTTAATCTGCAATGCAATATTTTGAGTTTTTTTTTTTTTTTGTGATATAAATTTTTCTGCTGTTTTTTATAGCATTTGTGTGAATAAAAAAAGTATTAGTTTGTGTGTTAGGATTAAATTTAAATAAACAATTTATAATTTAAAAACAATTTTGATTTTAAAAAAATAATTTTTATTTTTGTGTTCTAGAGTAAGATCTCTACTAAGAATGCTCAGAAAAATTATCACTCAATTTAAAATGGTTTATATAGTTTTAGATTTTTTGTAAATTTTTTTTTCAAAAAGAAGGAAACGTGAATTTGAAATCAGTGTGTATAAAAAGACCTTTTTCAGTTATTCCTTTTGGAAATTAAAACAGAGAATACATCTAATTTGGAATCCAATTGATATTTAATCATACTTTGAGTAACAAGAGATCTCCAAAACAATAATAATAACAGAAATAATTAAATTTAATGGACAAGTTTTTATAAGTAATCTTTTTGCAATGTGTTTTAATGAAAGATAAAAATCTCTCTCAAGATTTAAACTATTATATGACAAATAAATAATTTTTGAAACTTTCATAGCACTTGCATAAAATTAAATAATTTGCATTCTATTACATTTCTATACTATATATGAAAATACTAAATTGAATTAAAAAAAGATTTAGTTAACTTAAATAATGTTAACATTTCATATTAAAAGATAAATGGAAACTAATTTGAGACAGATTTCAGAACTTTGAATTATGTTCAGGTAATGGAAATAATACTGAGAGGAACCCTCTTCTTCAAACTTTCACATTTTGTGAAAAGGGAGGAGGAGAATAGAAAACAGAAATAGCATAAATTTGATCTTGTACATTTATAATAGTTATAATTTTTGATAATTACAAAATTGACATCTTCTATAAAATAAATGACTTTAAAAAACTAAATTCTCTCTAATTTATGATAGAAACATTCAAATTTGCTTGTCATGAACCCTATTAAATTTGTTACTTGTTTCAATTTAAAAATTAAAGGCATTGCTTCAGCAAAAAAAAAAAAAGTTTATTGAATAAATATTAAAATTTTTGTACATTATCTAAAAAACTAACTTTTATAGGATCATAATTTATTACTTCATTAAAAATAGTAATATAAAAATTATATATATTCTGTCATATATTGATAGTTTTGAAAAATTTTTTCTTTCTAGTGGCAATAGATTTTACATTTTTATTACTTGTTTTTTCTGTTCAAATAATTATATCTTTTAAATGATTGGCTTAAAAGTTCTAATTTAGTATTAAATTTCTGACAAATTTGAGAAATCTAGGTAGTTGAAATTAGTTACTTAAATAAAATTTATATTTAAGCAAATTACTGTTGAAAGTGTGAATAAATTATTCCTAACATTCTAAAATTAAAATGTGAGATATTTTCTCATCATTATATTTTTCTCAATATGTTGCTGAGAATTGAAATGAATAAGATGGAATTTGAGTCTGAAAGGACTTTTTTTATGTCCATATAACAATTGGACCAGATGGAAATAAATAAATGGAATCTTTTTCACCCCTATATTACAAATAAGATATCCAAATATTAAAAAAAAATCCACTTTTTATGGAAATAGACTACTCTATTATTATTATTATTTCCAATTTACCAGTGTCAACTATTATCAGTTTTTCAAATTTATTAGTTAAAAATTATTTATCTATCTCTGTTTTTCAGTATTGAGTGAATTGATGTATTATTCTTTCTGCCATTATCGTTTTCCTTTCCTTTCTGATAGTATCAATTGCATTTAATTAGAATTCCTATTAATTTTATATACATATCCTCCCTCGGGCTAGTGCTGGTACTCTAACTACTAAAGTAGCATCTATGCTTTTTTAAATATCTGATGGACTGAAACGTATTTATTTTACTAAATTACAAAAAATTGTATGTAATGATTATATCTTTACATATTATAATAGTAAAGTCACGTCATAATTTTTATTCAATTATCGTTCGATTTGAATATCGGTCAGTTTAAAGGTTTCATAACTTTGTACGCTTTATAAAGTTAATTAATTTCATTAATGAAATTTTATTTTCAATAATATCAACGCTAAAATAATGAGACCCAAATATTTATTAGTTTTATCTATTCTTTGTAATGCATAATATAAATCGAAATTCTTCACTTAATCTACTATTTCCTGCTCGTAAAGTAACAGATGTATCATTAAAATTCTTGTAACTTTGAAAATATTTATTCCTTCGCTCCCCACCGAGGCATTGCACCACATTTTTTTAAACCCGAAATCGAATGATGTCACGGTATTCGAAGTGAAAGGAATAAATCCATTTCCGATGAGTTGAGCTTGTTCGACTATTGATTAATAAAATAAAGTGCTTTTGTAAAGCTGTTCACGAGAGAATGTCGCGTCGTTAAAAAAAGTAATTTTCTCTTTCAGTGCTGATTTCTTTTTTATACACCAAAAGAGAGACATAACGGAATAGTAGAAAACTGCGAAATCGCATCTTCATTTGCGTTGGAACTCCCACCAACATTCATCCTCTTTCTGGGTATTTTTGTAGACACTTTTGGGGGCAAAAAAGTCGTTTTATTCCTACCTTCCATTTCGTTGCTATTTTTGAGACCGCTTGCCAGTATCAACATAATCGAAAAAAATAAAGATATGGTTTTGGTGTAACGTGGAATTCGCTTTGTTCAATAATTTAACAACGACAGAAAAGACAGAATTAAGAAAAAGGAATTTTTTAAGCGAATATTGTCTATTTAAAAGAAAATTTATCCAATATTATTCTAGGAAAATTGTTTTATATGAGTTCAGAATATATATTTCTTTTTTCGCACTATACCATGCGTTATTTATTAGATTTTAAATTAAGAAAGATTTATTAAATTTTAAATAGAAAAAAAAAAGAGATCGGTCAGGACTTTTTTTATGGTTATCAATCTTTTCGACTAACAAATTTAAGCTAAAACATCTTTGTACTGAAGTTTTTTCCATCAATAATACCCATCGAATTATTAAAAAATTTCCAAATAGAGCATCCAACATTTTTGTTTGTTATTAAACTAATAGGAATCCTTATTAATGAAAAATCAAGCATTAAGGAGATATCAAAAAATATGCAACTTTATTATTATATTATTAGTTAACAAAAAATATCTTGACAAAATCAATTTTTAAAATTGATATTTATCCTTTTAAATTTTCTCTAGTTATGTATGATAACTTTATATTTATTTGTAGTAAATGAAAAATCAAATATTAAAAAGGTGTCAAAAAGTATGATACTGTTTATTATTATTATTTATTTATTTATTAATGAGGAATATTTTGACAAATCAGTTTTCTTACATGATATTTATTTTTTAAATTTCCTCTAGCTATGTATGATAATTATATATATATATATATATATATATATATAAATGTATATTTATTTTTTTATATATATATATATATATATAATTATATAAATAAACACATGTATGAAAATATACCTCAATAATATAAATATAATAAAGAAT
>JAOUZG010000678.1:4455750-4495925 GCA_026289955.1 Argiope argentata | reverse complement strand
TATCTATCTATCTATCTATCTATCTATCTATCTATCTATCTATCTATATATAGTTCAAATTTTCAATCGTTAATAAAGTATTTTTTATTCATCCAATCAAATTCAAGTAATTTTTTTAAAACTTGCAGTGGATGACATTTGATGCTAATACAGTTTTATCAGATGTTAATTCATTAATTTTTTATTTATTAATTAAAAACCAACTTTCTCGCCTTTATAATAGTTCTTTATAGTAATTGTAGTTGTTAGGTTGGGATAGTCTAGTTGGTTGAGCGTTGGATTCGCATCCCTTGTGCTGCGAGTTCGAACCTGGTCGCAATGCTCTCCATGTCGGGAGTTATACCATTGGCGTACTGTGTCGAAGATGATCGTTATTCCTGTGCTCAGGAGTCCTTACTCTCAGAAGCTACTGTACCTCTCCTTCCGATATAAAAAAGAACACGAGAACAAAAATTGTAATTATTTAATGAAAAGTAACTAAAATAAAATTTTTCCTAATATACAAAGTGGGAATTGATTTAAAAAAATTATTTTTTATATTACTTGTTGTCTTGTTTTAATAAAGTACAACTACATCTATACAAACCGGAAAAAGACCATATGCCCCTTGGTGTAGTGTAGTGTTAAGGTGTTAATAATATATCATTCATAGAATTTTTTTTACAAACTTATTTATTTGGCAATTAAGAAAATAAAGCTTGTTGAATTCTCTCTACTTATAGGCCTGAGGCTGCTGCCTAGACTGCCTAGTTGGAAATGTGAATAACAATTTCTTTGCCCTGTCTTTCATTTCGGGATCTCTTTTAAATAGGGACTCCTAACTCTTAATCCTTCCTATTGACCGCTACTGAAGTTGAGTAATAAAATGACATTTCCTAATGAAACCTAGTTTCTTGACTTTATAAAACGTGGAATCTCACTATTTGAGAGACGACTACATTTTGAATGAAAGCGATCTCTCCTGCGCCGCTGGTATCGCATCTTAATAAGTAATATGCGCGTTACTTTATGCTTGCTTATCTTTTTCATATCCTTTCTGAAGACTTTTTTTTTCAGTCTTTGCTTTTTCATTGAAACTGATTACTTTTTTTTTTGTCGCTATCTTTTTCCCGATACATAATCCGAATTTTATTAAAAAATCGAATTGCGCTCGTTGAAGCCAAGCCCCTTGGCGCTTTTTACCTCTCCCTAATCTTCTAAACTTCAAACTTAGTAATGGATTTTTCAAGTCCTTTTACTCCGAGTCCCTCAAGCATTGGCGCTCAAGGGAAAGGGTAGAAGCGTTCCTGGTCACTGCGTGTTTAGACACGATCGATAGAGTGTTGGAGAAAGAGTGAAACCGGAGACCCCCTTCCAGAAAACTTTAAAATTTCTCTGGTAGGTTGCCTCACCTTTTTACGGTTGGGGGGGGGGTTGTGGCGCCTCTGCTCTACTGGTCCGTGTATCGTTACTTTATCTAAGTAAATGTTTGCTTTGTTTTGGTCTTTCGTATTTCTGATTCGTTTCACGTTGCTGGTCTCTTAACTTACTTTTCTCTTCTTTGTTGTAAAGAAAAGAAGAAAAAAAAAAGTTTCTTTCTTAAATGTAGATTCTGTTCCATTGTGTGTTCTCAAGCAATTTCCTGCCCGCTTGCTGGCTCTCTTCTTCATTATGCAGTCATTCTTGGAGAATATCGCCTTAATTTCGTATTTATATTCTCAAGAGTAAATCAAGAATGATTATTTGGCCTCCTACCTTCGTTGGAAAAAAAGAATAGACACCTACATTTTGATATGAATTTTTTTAAAAAGATTCAGTGTATCATTGTTTTGATGGGATATGGTATATAATGCATATCATTTTGTACATATTTAAAAAAATTGAACATGGCAGTAACCGTTGACTTGCATTAAATTTGTAAAAAAATTAAACATGGCACTGAAATTGTGACTTGTATACAATTTTTTAAAGATGGCAATAAAATTGTGACTTGAATACGATTCTTTAAAAATTAAACTTGTCGGTAAAACTGTGACTTGTATAAAATTTAAAAAAAATTAAGCATGGGTTGAAAACATGATGCTGTTTTTGGGACGAGGTTTTTGGCGTCAACAAATATCCGTTGGCGAAAAATTGAAATTTCATTATCTGCACGAGAATCTTAAAAAATCAGCTTTTAATAACGTAATGCCATTCCATTTGCAAAAGCTGTGATTTTTTTTTAAAAAAAAGTTAATTTCTACAGCAAATAAAATCTTAAAAAATGTCATTTTGAGCAGGTGTTTATATGAAATGAAATAAATAGGAAATGGGATATTTTTGTTAAACAATAAATGTGAGACAAAGTTTTTTTTGGATCGTTTGCAGTACTAAAGTGACTATTTCAATGAAACAGTTAAAATGAATAAAAATATAATTTAACTTGAACGAGCACGTGGTGCTTGGCCGTTCAAGAAATTGTGTTCTGACATGATACATTGAAATATGCACAACAGATTGCATTTTAATCTTTATTTAGTTTATAATCGCTTCTTACTATAAAGGAGATTATGCATATGTTAGTAATTTGCAATACAAACTGTTTGACCTAAAGCTAACATGTAGGCACGGTTATGCTTTAGAGGGTGGAAATGTGCACTTTGGTGCGATTTATTAAAAGTTCTATTTAATATTTAATCAATTAAAAATTAAGCGAGAATTTAATGTTTTACCGCGGTAACTATCTTAAATATTTTTGCACAAGAAATGATTTTTTCGGCCATATATTGTCATGTCAGAACATGATGTTGTTTCTGGGGTGAGGTTTTTGGCGTCAACAAAAATCCATAGTCGAAAAATAAAAATGTAATTATCTGTACGAACATCTAAAAAAAATCAACTTTTAATAACGTGATGCCATCTCATTTACAAAAGCTCTGATTAAAAAAAATAAGTTAATGATTACAGCAAATAAAACCTAGTGAAAGGTCATTTTGAGCGTGTGATTATATAAAATGAAATAAATAGGAAAGGTGATATTTTTGTTAAACAATAAATGCGAGACAAATTTTTTTGGATCGTTTGCAATACTAAAGCGACTCATTCAATTAAACAATCAAAATGAATAAAAATATAATTTAACTTGTGCGAGCACATTAAATTATAACCCTCCGGTTATACTGTGCAAATACCGAGTTGTTGGCCGGTCGGGGGTGCCCCTCTCTATATCTACGAAGGGAAGTGGGGAGAATTCAGTCGGTTTCACTGCCAGGATATGTAAGATGCAAGGAAACGAGTTATGCAGAGCGAGTCGTGTTTTGCCAGGAAATTTTTTTCTGAGTAAATCTCACCTTTTTTCGAAGAGATTGCATTTTATTATAATATCTATCTTATTGTGACTATTCTTATATCTGTCACATTTTAGATAAAATTGGGCATTTTAGAACAACTATGCTCTGTAATGAAAAAGCAAAACTTTTTACTACATTTTTCATAATAAGACGTATTGCACATAAGTTTTACCATTGTAGCATCTTGTGCTAGAATTTGATGCCTCGTTTATATTTCGAGAAATTTTTTTTAGTGGAAAAATTGTATTATTTTTAAGTTTAGAATGTTATAAAGGTAAGGGGAAAGATCATTGCTATCTGGTAAGTCTATTGTGCTATCAAGTTATTTTGTTTGTTGCAATTATTTATTTAGTCATTAAGCCTAAAATACAGTTTAAAATTGCTATAGAATAAGTACAGAAATTTTGGATTCAATGGCTTAACTTTTAAATTTCAATATTTAATTTTATTAGTAAAATAACTATCTTAAAATCATTTATATATGTATAAAATAATTAGAAAAACCAGCCCCTAAATCACAACCATTGCTCTAATTTCACTAATTTTTATTTGACAAGGGAACTTGTGACTTCTAGTTACGACATGATGGTCATCTGTTTTTTACCATTTTCGAAAGAAATCATAAAACTGTACTTTACTATAATCTTTTTTTAATTAAAAGACAATAGCAAAATAAAATTCCTCAGTTCTAAACACTATTATGTTTATCATGCAAAAACTCATAAAGTTTAGGTAGGCTTTCAAGTGCCGCCCACCCTCCATTTTTTAGAGATATCGGAAAATTGTATTTTGTTGCTGCGCCTAGTCTCAATAGCTGGACTGATTTCGCAATTTTTAATCGCCAATTAATTCGTCGCTTTGATTGCATAATTAACCATTCAAAAAGCTTTATATGTATTGTGAAATATAATTTAAAAGTAAAATTACATATTGCTGCTAAGATGTTTATCAATGTTGGTTGGCATTACTGAAATGAATAATGTTAATAACTTGGACGAAATATTGGTCACCGAAGTCGGCTAGTTTATATTATTACACTTTATAAAAGATGCTAGAATACTTATTTTCTCATGTACTTCTACATTGGAATATCTTCTCTGCAAAATCATTTCCTTTTAATACATTAAAATTCGATTAAAAAAGTACATTGATATAAGTTTAAAATACTTTAATAAGAACTAAATGTATAAAAATGTGGTTGTAAAAATACTCTATCGTTTATGAATATTTTGTAATCGATTTTGTTGGCTGATTTATATTAACCCCTTGACATACGAATTGATTTAACTTCCCAATTAGACGACACGTCCTATCTTGAACATTTATTGTTATTTTAATTCCTATAATAATGTAACGATAAACGATCATAAAAAATTCTAAGTGATTTTTGCATTTTAAATTGCTGAATACTTTCACTTAATTGCAGATTTTCAATTAAAAATTCAATAATTCGATGCTCGTGTCAGAGACGTTATTCTATGCGAAATGGTTAATTTGCAAATGCATTCTGTTCTCAAAAGATTAGCTTTTCGCATTTCCCTAATCAATCAAATAAAATATTTTGTATAAAATTACTTAGTAAGTGGATTAGGTATTATATCTTTCTGTTGTTACAAGTCGCTATAGTTAGTACTTCATTACATCATCATTTATTAATAACTTTAAAGATTTGTTTGATTTAATCTCGTTTATTTAATGGTACAACAACCATAAAGTTCACTTCTCTGCGCCAAACTGAAAAAAGCAGTTTCGAGAAATAAATCTAATTGCTGAGTAAAGACGCATTGCTATCGCTGCCTCGATCTTTGTCTCTTTATCGGGGTGTCAATCAGGTATTCGTTATCTGCTGACGTCTGTTAGAAGCTGTCAACTTAAACTGTTTATTTGTGGAAATCACCCTTACGGCCTGTTTGAATTGACATATATTAGAAGCGATGTGATTTTTATTAATAGAAACTGGAATATTATCGCAAAATATTAAGTGTCTGTTTATCGATTATCGGTCTATGTTACATTTGACGCATAACGTAGCACTATTATTGGTAGCAATTTTGGTATTTACGTATTGGACCACGCCAATGGTCGCCAAAGGTTTAATAATTCATTGGCGACAATATTCAAATTTGGCGATAAACCGTCGACGCCAACGAAACCAACAAAATGTCGAACGAAGTTAAGGTTTGAAATTAAAAAAATAATAATGGCGGTTTAGCAGCTCATTGGCAACGTCTTTAAATTTATCGATAAAGAATGGATGGTCTAATACGTAAGTACCGAAATTTTATTACATAATATAATTATTTTTAATATATAAAATATTTCAGGTGTAATTAATGTAGTTAGAATTTTTAATTTTCTATTTTTTAATAATTTCATTAAAAGAAATTAACGCCAAGTAAAATTCGCAAGTTCTGAAAAAGCCGTTTTTATGTAACGAATGCATTTTGAAGACAAATTCTACTGGCAAATTAAATTAATAAAATTACAAAAGATAAAATGTGATAAATAAAAAAAATTAAGTTAAAAAAGTTTACAATTATGTAAATAATTAATTAATTTATGACCGAAAATTCTAAAACAATTGATAAACTTAAAAAGTAATATGGATCGAATTTTAATCTGCATACAGAACTGTTCAGAAAGGTTGGATTTATGCATTCAATATCCGTCTGACATAATTATGCATATTTGTTGATAACCGTAGGGAACAAATTAGGGGTTACAAGATATTTTGAGGGTTCAAAACGCTTTGAATTGTGTCCTAAGTGTTAACCGAAGAGACTTACTGATCACATTTGAATTTGTGCGGGCCTCTCTAGGCAAGATCTGGTTGACAATCCATTGTTTAGTATTGTTACAAGCAGGCGAACGCCGCTGAAACTCTCCGAAGGGAGAGCGATTGGCTACGGCGTCGAAGAGCTTGGCGCCAGCTGGGTTGGTTTGGCGAAAGGAATAGTCTGGTAGTCTCTGGATCGCTCGCGATGATTTCCGAAGCTTCGCGTCTCCCTCGTCCGGCTATATAAGGGACGGGCTGCCGTAATCAGCTGTTCCTCTCTCAGAAGAGAAGCGTCTCACTGGACTAGTGGATTAATTTTCCTGCTTTTTATTAGTGAGTTGTGTTTACGTTTGCTGTTAACGTTGTATAATTGAGCTCGCTGCGATTTACTGTTTCTGTGCTATACGATATCTGTTTTGCAGATTGTGTTTATTGTGCGTTAGACTTGCATTTACGCTGTAAGTGACTGTTGACTGCTGGATTGCGTTTATCTGAAGTTTTACTTTATCAAATCATCCTGTAAATAGCTGTAAATAAATTTGTTTGTGCTGTCCTCAAATAAAGTCCATTCAATCTGAACCCGCTACGCTAAAAACGTAACAGTGTTGAACTTTTTTAGGTTGCTTAATTTCATAGACTTGGTATAGCTTTACTGTTCTTGGGGATGGCAACAACACTGGTTGTTTCTCACTCCCTCCGAAGACCTTGTAAAATTTTCTTCAATTTACTCATTTGCATTTCGAATTCGTTTTCTTTCATTGTTTCAATAATATTTAACAGCACAGATGAGATTCATGTTAATTTATTTGAAAGAAAGTTTAAATCTAATCACATTCGTTTTTTCCACACTTTGAAAATGAAATCAGGATTGTCTTCAATTCTTTCAGATATTGCTAAATTCTTTAACATAATAAGGTTTTTTTTATAAGGCACAATCAAAAAACATTTTTATAGATTCCGTCGAGTAAATGCAAGAGTTCAAGAATAATTTTACGAATCATTTACGAATTTGAAAATTAAAAGCTTTCAAATTATTTTTATTTCAACTTAAAAAAAAAGTAATTAATATCCTTCCACATGCATTATTGCAGTTTCAAGGCCAATTAAATATCTTCTTCTTCTTATACTAAAAGATTTCAAAGTACTCAAGTCAAGATAGTTATCTTTATTTCAATTAGTTAAAAATTTTCATAAAAAGAACTGCACTTTTCGTCATAATAGAATTCCACGAATTCATTCTTCTCTGTGTTTACTCATGTGCATTCTTGTTCGATTTCAAAAAAAAAGTTAAAAAAAAACTTTTTTTGGATTTTTTGGTTTACGGATTTATCTGACTTTTCGAAACTTTTCTTTTTAAAAATCAATGCCTAAGTACTTCGTTTCTCTCAAAAGGAAAGAAAAGTTCAAAGAAGCTTGGGACATGATTAAATAGAGAAAGGCCATAGGTGAGAAGTAGAAAAAGAAAACTGTAATCGAAGATGTGCTAAAATATATATATAAAAAAGGAAATCGAATTGAAGGAGGGGGGGGGGTGCGAATATCTCTATGGAGGTATCCCTAATTGGTGAATTTTAGTGGAGAGTTCTCTTAAAGCACTTTTGGGACCAAACTTCCACAATTGTTGCTATGGAAACGAGTAATCTGTACAGTTGAAAAATGTGAAAGACATTTTTTTTTTTATATTTTCGAAAAATTGAACTACTTGGAGTTCTTTTTTTATAAATCCATATATTTTTTTCTTTAAAGGTTAATTTTATTGAGTTCACGAGTTTTGATGCTTTTTAAAACTGACTGTTTTGTCATGTGTGTGATGTTTGACGTATTTATTCTTCTTAAAAAAAAGTTATAAAGTGATTCGATGTTTAAATCCACTTCAGCATTCAAAATGCTCTTTATCTATCATACTTTTAATACTTAATGACATTTTGGTAAATGGCGATGAATATTTTTCTGTTATAGTGTTTTTGTGAAATTATTATTTTTAAAGTAGAATAAGAATTAAAAAAAAAAAACTGTCTACAGTTTTACATTTTTTAAAAAAATGACATAGTATTTTTTGAAGTGTACACTTTTGTATAGAAAATTGCCACTTTCGAGTATGCCAAATTATCGTAAAATCTAATATTTTTCGAGTTTTTTTTTTAATAGGTGAAGTCCGCTGTAATCATGTTCCAATGACTAATTTTTGATTTTTTAGATCTAGATGGATCTTTTAAATGATGTAAAGATTATGATATTTAAGTCTTATATAAAATTTTATGCATTGATGAAAGTTATTGCGTCTGTGTTTGAAATCCTCCATAGACACCTGGCTCCAAAACTAGCTGATTTGGTCGCCAAGACTTTTGGTGGAATCTTAATTCTTGGCACATCATTGGACACAACAATAACAACATTCCGCTTATATGTATTCAGACTTCTCTTAGATGTGTTTCATCCAAAATTTGATAAGGTAGATAATTTTGACAAAGATCTTTCTAAATTTTTACAAAAGGAACTAACCAGCAAGAATGGTCTCAGCCAAACTTTCTTCCATACAGTCCAATAAAACGGTTATCCCTTGTCCTTCACAACAAATGTAATGTCCTTTCGAAATATTATTCTTTACCATGAATTTAATTTCTATACTAAATCTGTCGTTTGATATTTGGCGATTTTTTTGTTGATTAATCTAACGCAAGTGTTACTCGAAAATAGAATTTGTGTTTGTATTTAGATGCTTTTTTCCCAGCCATTTGAATCAAAATTTGATACATAATTACAACTGCACACAGAAAGTTGCTTAAAATATTTCAAATATTTATTTAAGTCCTTACTTTTTTGAATTATTGCTTTTGCATGTATATAAAACTAACGATCAACAGACCATTACCTCGACTGATTTGATAGATATCTAACCCTGTAGATGATAATTCTATTAACCAAACTTAATCCATCTACCGCTATTTGTTTTTTATTCGTGTTTATAGTGCCAACTTGTAAATATTTGTAGCTTTATATTATTATTCAGCGCCAATTGAGACAACGTAATACGTGATTTTTTTTACTTATGTTGGGGTACGCCATACAGATTAGAAATTTTTTATTTCTATTATTATGTTTTATTTTTATTCAAAAGTACTTCATTATGAATCCGGAAGACCCATTAATTAACAATGTTTGGTTTTCAATGCATCAAAAGCTAAGAAAATAAACAGAATCGTTTGAAATAATGGTCGGATATTTGTTAAGCCTAACCCCATCCGACTGCGAAAAACAAAACAAAAATCGGAGTCCTTCTTATTTAGCGGTGAAGATTTTTGGCGGGAAAGTTAGTTTTTAATTAATAAAAAAATTAACCACTCAATTAACCGGAATAAATATTAGTCTATGTTCTTCTGTAGACTATAATCTATCTCTGTGCTAAATTTTATACAATTTCGTCCAGCTGTTCTGGCGTGATTGACTCACATCATCCATCCACCCATCCATTCACATTTATAATAGTAGTAGAGATTCGGTTATACAGTGTTAGCTTACATAACAGGAAAGACAGGTTTCCTTTAAAATAGATTTCGCTCAAAATTTGTTTTTAAAAAAATACAAATTTGGTGTAAAGACTTTATATAAAATTTCATCCGACTGGCTCATTTTTGAGATATCGTGTTCACACACAGACAAACATGTCATACGAAAACTCTCCGAACCACCTCGAAGACGGATTTAAACCATAAAACTGAATAATCGGACCGCCACAACGGCAACATTGGCAGGAACTGGGATTGAGTCCTAAGGCCCATCACCGGCCATGGCACAACCCTTGCCGTAAGATGTATCTTCCATCATCGATGGGAGGAGCATATCCCATCTATTAGTGGCGAAATCCAACCACCATACCGGAAGCATCTCATCCTCATTTGGAAATGCCCCCACCTGGGGGATATACAAACATAACATCAAGATTTGTATTGATATGAAGCATGGAGATGCTTCAAAATCTCAAGTTCAAATTTTTTGATGATTACAATACTTTTTCTTATATTTCATGTACGAGAAAATAAAGATTCCTGTGTATTAAATTGCGCTTCCCGAGATCTGTGGTTGAAGCGGATGTCTATGGTGCATATGAAGCTGTCAATACATTATAGAGCCCTCACAAAATTTAGTTTGGTGCTTATTTATAAACTTCGACTCGGCAGATGCCATTCGGATTGCTGACCTGCGACCGTCGTTACTTCCTCCTCTTCCGGCCTTATCATCCAGTTGAAGCGGAGGAAGCATGTTATTTTTATGACCACAGGAATAGGTGTTGGGGGTTTGGACTTTCTGCGACATTGATTTTTCCGATGTGCACTGCTTTCTTTCGCTCGTGGGTGGCGTCTGCGAGAGTGTGTCTGCACTCCCCCCGTGTCTCTGGAGAGCACAATCGATAAAGAAAACGCACAAAAATAACAGGAAAGAAAAGAAGAGAAGATGCCTACCCGGGTGTTTGAACCTCTCGAACGAAAATGAAAAGATGGAATGAGTGGTGGCCTGCCACCCACCCCTGCGTGACCGAATCGCAAGCTTGCGGTGGGGAAGAATCAAGGCTTAGAGTGACTGTCGCGCACACTTTTGCAGGAGGAAAAAGTTTCTTCAGAAGATGGAAAACGTTGAATTCATGAATGAAGGATTGATTGGGGAGGAAGGAAATCTGATTTTCTGGAAGGAGTTGTGTGTATTAGTTTTTTTTTTTTTTTTTTTTTTGTGTCTGGTTTTGGTTAAAGTTCGAGTAGTTGTTCAACTCCTGTAATTTTTTTTCCCCACTCCGAATTTGTATTAACGTTCTGCCCGTATTGTTATATCGCCATTTTTCTTTACAGACCCAAAAATATTTCTCTAATGAAGAGGTAAAAACTTTTGTTTAACTGATAAAAAATTTAAAATATCTTTTGTTTAAATTGACTACGTTATTTTATATCTTACTTCTAAATACATTAACTTCATGTACTTTTCTGGAAATTTATATAATACAATAGCTGGAATTTTTTTTATGATTTGAGAACTTTTGAATTTAAGACACCTCAGTAACTGGCGATAGAAACCTGGAGGATATCAAGTGTGGTCACAAATTCTTTTCTTAAGTATAAAATTTATTCCAAAAATTAATATAAAAGATTAAAATAAGATATGCTATGCATATTTCAATGTGTCATGTCAGTCACATAATTTCTCGAACGGCCAAGCACCACGTGCTCGTGCAAGTTAAATTATGTTTTTATTCATTTTTAATCGTTTCATTGAATGAGTCACTTTAGTATTGCAAACGATCCAAAAAAACTTTGTCTCGCATTGATTGTTTAAAAAAATATCACGTTTCCTATTTATTTCGTTTCATATAATCACATCAGTTCCTTGGCTCAAAATTCGATAGGTGTTTAGATTATACATATTAATTCTGCGTACTAAATTTTATCTAAAATACTCTGTTCAGCAATTGCCGGTTAATTTATATTCGAATATCCGTTCGATATCCTTAGAACATATTTAGCTCAAAAATGGGCGGAAATCGACAAATATGCCATATACCAAATTTCATCCATCTAGTTCGCTGCGTTTTTGAGTTATCTTTGATACAAACAGAACGTACAAATCTGGTGTAAACAATCTCATCCATCTAGTTCAAAGGGTTTATTATCTTTGACACAAACATTCATTATCCACAAATGTGTTTTTTCGAACAGGAAATCAACAAATCTGATGTTAAAAAAAACCATATACCAAATTTCATCCGTCTAGCTCACGGCGTTTATGAATTATCTTTGGACAGACAAACAGATGGACATTTTCCTCAAAAGTGTTTTTTCAAACAGGTTTTTTTTTTCTAAAGTATGGATATTCGTCAAAATTTGGAATTCGATTTTTTTAGCGATTACAATACTTTCTCTACACTAAATAAACGAGAAAGTAGAAATTATTACAAAAACACCACCGAATGTATTGCAGTAAAATTTTTACAATGAAATAGTCGTGTTCTTAATTTTTTTCCTTCAGTCCAACTGATAAAGCAATTAATGTGGAAATTAGAGATGTCACATTCAGTTGTTATCAAAATTGTATCAACGAAGATAAATTTTCAATGCGTTCGTTGGGCATATGAATTCAAATCATCCATTACTGCCAGTTGTTAATTTTTGGATTATATAAAGTACAGAGTGTGCGTTAAGTCACTTGAAGATCCTGATACACTCAAAAACATAGATGCTGTACCTAGAGCGACAGCCGAAATGTTGGATTATATTTTATGAGAATAGGAATAACTCTTTAACATTTTTCAAGCTACAAAAAGTGCTAACCCTGAAATTTGCTATCGTTAATGATTTTATTTAAAATTTTACAAACGACTTGATAGTATATGGAAACAACTATATACCAAATTATTATCATGTCAGAACATGATGTTGTTTTGGGGGTGGGGATAACTGATTTTTTTTAAAAAAAAGTTTATGACGACAGCAAATAAAACCTAGAAAATTATCATTTTGAGCACGCGATTATACGAAAGGAAATAAATAGGAAATGCGATATTTTTTTAGACAATAAATGCGAGACAAAGTGTTTTTGGATCGTTTGCAATACCAAAGTGACTCATTCGATGAAACCATTAAAATGAATAAAAATATAATTTAACTTGCACGAGCACGTGGTGCTTGGCCGTTCAAGAAATGATGTTCTGACATGATACATTGAAATATGCAT
Organism: Argiope argentata; assembly: GCA_026289955.1. NCBI lineage: Eukaryota > Metazoa > Arthropoda > Arachnida > Araneae > Araneidae > Argiope > Argiope argentata. The sequence goes on along the minus strand of JAOUZG010000678.1, from coordinate 4,483,124 downwards.
TGCAGATTTCATTTTAATCTTCATTTACGTTAGTCTCTTTAAAGATGTATCAGTGGTGTATTATTTTATTTTTAAATTTATTTTTGTACACATTTCATATCATTGTTTAACTATATTCACAAAAACGTATTCCCTGCGCATGAATTGCTTATTCAAGTATGAATGCAATAAAATGGAAAAGCTCGACTTCACGAATTTCCTTTTCGTTTTCATTGCATTTTCAAAAAATCATGTACAAGTTGTCAAACATGATTTCAGACTGATTCATTTTTTTCATAAGGTTTATTTCATTACTAAACGGATCCTGAACCAATACGTCAAACAAAAATAAGGAAATTTGCTTTTTCTTTGTCGTTATTGAAGCAACAATTGAAAAAAAAATTATCTCATCAGTATTAGCAATAAAAGGAAGTAATCGTAAATTTTCGCTTAGAAATGAGGAACAAATAATCGTCGAGAATTCTTATTATATGTTCTACAAGATACTTTCTTATTTTTCATCTTATGTTTTCCGCTTATGGTTAACTGATCTAATTTTAATTTTAATTTGCATCAGGTCACGAAGTCAAAGAAAAGGAAAAATTGTAATACAAAATCGAAAATAACTAGGTTATCGCTAAAATGTTTCCGTAGGCGTTTCTTCTTGAGCCAATCGAGGCACACATTCAACTCAGAGAAGTCTTGCCATAATTTGACGATTGTTGAACTTACTATTTTATGAGAACTATAAAGAACAATGATAGCTTATTTTAGGTTTAAGACCTTTGTGTGTTCACTAGTAAGTACAATAAAATGTCCGTCCGTGTTGTTGGAATCCACCTAATTCTGAATAAGAAATTTCTTTCTTTCTTTTCTTTTTTGTTTATTTAAGTGAGTAAAATTGAGAACACTCTTGTTGTATAGATTCACTAACAATGCTTTATTTTGCATGATTCTTCTTCTTCTTTTGTTAATTTTAAAATTGTGATTGGTGTAACCATTTCTTGAAATCGTCAATTCACCATTTATTTCTGTTGTAAAAATTCAGTAAAAATAACTGACAGGCTACGTTGATAATAATTGTTCTGAGAAAATATATGCCAAATACTTAGTTTTGTAGCTTAACCTCTTTTGTAATTTCATATCAATTTAACCTTATACTATACACTGAAGTGACAAAAGTCATGGGATGACTGTTAATATCGTGTCGGTCCTCCTTTCGCCCGGCGAAGTGCAACAACTCGACGCGTCATGGAGTCCACAAGTCGTTGGAAGTCCTCTGCAGGAATATTGAGCCATGCTGTCTGTACAGACGTCCATAATTGTGAAAGTGTGGATGGTGCAGGAGTTTGGGCACGAACGGACCTTTCGATGATGTCCCATACATGCTCGATGGGATTCATATAGGGCGATCTAGGTGGCCAGATCATGCGCTGGAATTGTCCGGAATGTTCTTCAAACCAATCGCTAACAGTTCTGGTCCGGTGGCATGGCGCATTGTCATCCATAAAAATTCCATCGTTGTGTGGGTACGTGAAGTCCATGAATGGCTGCAAGTGATCTGCAAGCAGCTGAACATAACCATTTCCAGTCAATGATCGGTTCAGTTGCATCAGAGGACCGAGTCCATGCCATGTAAAAACAGCCCACACCATTATGCAGCCACCACCAGCTTGAACAGTGCCTTGCTGACAGTTTGGGTCCATGACTTCGTGGGGTCCGCGCCACACTCTAACTCTACCATTATAGATTCTGTAAAAATACTAGATTCTTGCCAAAGATCTATATATCATAAATGTCGTCCACCGATGATATACAAGGGATTCGCGGCTTTACCCAAGGTTCAACTTTTATACGGAAAATGAGAGGGGGCTAAAAAAATATTGTATACAAGAAAGTTTCGAGATATCATTCCATCTGATTTGATGTATAAGATATTGCTATCTTGGATTTAAACCCTTAATTCACTTTTATAAATTGCCTGAATAGTATGGTTGGTTGAGCGTTTGACTCGTATTCCTTAGGTTGCGAGTTCGAACATCGCCGGCCGAAGACTCTCCGAGTGTGTGACGGCTGGCGCTCGTTAAATCTGTCGTGGTCGCAAAGTCCTCCATGTCGAGAGTAATACCACTGGGGGTACTGGTTCGGAAGTGATCGTTCTCTGTTCCAGGTCTAAATTACGCATTTGGATGAATGAATGAAGTTCGTCCCGTAAAAAGGGTTTTTCAAAATTGTGGAGTTTTTTTTACTTGAGAATAATTTCTTTTGTTTTGAAATTATCATTTGTGGTCTTTTTTTTTCTTCTTTTATTTCCATATTCTTTTTTAGCTTAAGATTTTTTAAAAATATTTTATTTCAATTTTTTCTTTGCATTATATTATAACATTTGTTGCAACCGCCAGCGACCTAACGCAGAGGTAGCGCGTATTCCTCATGATCTGGGCGTCTCGGGTTCGAGTCCCGGCCTGGGCATGGCTGTGTTCTATCTGTGAGGCGTGTGAATGTGCCCCTCCCCTGTAAAAATGACTGCACAAGCGAATGTGATAATTGTGTCATCTTCATATGAGCTAGAAGTCAGACTTCCTGCCTTTGGGTGCTCAGGGCTCCAAACCCTCAGAAGCTACTGCACCCTTTCTACCGTCATAAAGCGGAACGCGACAACGATTCACTTTAAATTTATTTTCGATATTCTGTGCATTAGTAATGCTTATTTATTATGATGCATCATATCGACGTTTTATTTATCAATTGCTTACCGAAGAAGTTAAAATTAAAATAACTGTTAAGTTAAAATAAATGATAGTAATCTTGTATCGATAAATCCGGGTTCTTTTTTTAGGCGACCACCAGGAACAATTGACGTTTTTGTTCAAATAATCGAGATCATATTTATTCAGGTTATTATTCGCGTGTTTGTACATTTATGTATGCTGGCAGGAAACCAAGTTTCGGCATTAAAGTGAACATAAAAAAAAGGAATAGTTTGACATTTCTATACTGTCTCGTGTTCTGCTATTTAAGGATATTATACGTGTATCCTTAACCTAGATTGTTCTTGTTATTTAAAATTCCGGCATTTCGCATTTGGATTTCTTGAGAGTTGGCAAATTTGCTTTGTGGATACATTTCTGAAATATTTTTAAATTGATATTTGATTTAAAAATTTGTTTGTATACGTTGCATCATGACAGCATATTTGTTTGTTGGTATTCAGGAAAAAAAATATTAATATGAAACCTGCTATGCATATTTCAATATATCAAGTCAGAACATCATTTCTTGAACGGCCAAGCAGCACGTGCTCGTGCGAGTTAAATTATGTTTTTATTCATTTTAATGGTTTCATTGAATATGTAACTTTAGTATTGCAAACGATCATAAAAAAAACTTTTGTCTCGCATTGATTGTTAAAAAAAAGATCGCATTTCCTATTCATTTCATTTCACATAATCACGTGCTCAAAATGACATTTTTCTAAGTTTTATTTGCTGTAATTATTAACTTATTTTTTTGAAAAATCAGAGCTTTTGTAAATGCTGTGGTAACGCGTTATTAAAAGCTGATTTTTTTTTTTTAGATGCTCTTGCAGATGTTAAAATTTTTATTTTTCTCCTACGGATTTTCGTTGACGCCAAAAACCTCATCCCAAAAACAACCTCATGTTCTGACATGATAAAAAAAGAAAAGAAAGAAAAGTTTCTTTTGGATTTATACGATATATTTCTTTGGATTTCTACTTCATTTATTTATCACATTAATAAATTTTATTGTCTGATACTGAAAAGAAAGTGTCCCTTTTCCACATACGAATCGATTTATAATGTTCGGCTGATTGGAAAATGGGTGTTTGAAGCTGAGATTCTTCTGAAAATGCACAGATATATTTAGTATGCGCAGATTATCGGTGTCGCATCAAAAACTCGATTTATCATGTTTTAATTGAATGTCCTAATTTTAGATTTCACCGTGTACAGTTTTTTAACTGCTCATCCCTGGACATGCGAATGCTGGTGGGTGAGCCCCACCACGGCAACATTTTTAAATTCTTAAAAGCTATTGATTTTTACCATTTTATTTAATTTTTTACAATTGTTGTAATTTAAGGATCTTGTTTCGTTTAAAGAGACAACAGACAAACATTTAAATCATAAAGCATTTTAATTTTTACATGCATAGTATTTTTTTTATATATTTTAACCATACGTATGGAGCAGTAAGGTCAAAACTGGCTCTTGCGCCATTAAAATCCACAAAACCAAAACAACCAGCATCAAAAACTCGAGTCTTATTATTTGACATAAATTTATTTGTTTCTACCTTAAACAATTACACTTTGCCAAAGATACAAATGCAAAACTTAAGAAAAAAATAATCGAGTAGAATTTAAAAAACCAGAACTTGTATGACTGTTTATTACTACTGTGCAAATGGAAATTAGTTTTTATTTAAACTTGATGAGGTTATTTGTATGTGGAGCCCATATTTTAAAATTTTTGTTGAGATTTTTTTCCTCCGAAAAGTTTCCGAAATCCTGAAAAACATAGAAACAAATAGATCTTCCGGGACAATGGAATACACTATATTCGTAAATGATATGCATAGTTTCGTTTAAATCAAAAATGTTTATTTCCAAAAAGATATTAAACAAATATTTAAGCATCATTAAAAACATCATAGAAATTCTATATGTAAGAATAACATGAGTTGTCCATTTCAGGATTCTGACTTTTCAAATATAATTAAATTTCTAAATGCAATTTTTTTCAGTATTGATTTTTCGTTGTTATCCTAGTTTTGGCGTTGGATAGACGGTATATTTACTGTGGTCTGAATGAAAATATCATTTATCATATTTTTGTCACAGTTTTGGATTTCGGTATCTAACCCCTATAAATCGCATTGTTTCTGGAGAGATTCCCAAATCAGTTAAATCTCATGCATCAGTATAATTTAAATTTTTATTAGATTTATGATAGACTAACTTTTACCCGTGACTTCGTACGCACGGTAAAGCACACAACTAACCTGAACAATTTATTTAAAATGTGCACCTGAAATAAAGCAAAACCGCAAATAAAATTCGTATTACTTTAAAATCAAGTCGTCTATTTTATTTATCTATCAAGTTAGAAATAGCTATATCAGTATTTTCCCCTTAATTTTTAATCTATTAATTAAAAGGAAAATACAGTTGTCAACAATCCAAACACACTGTGCTTGTGTGAATTTTCAAGCCAATTGCGGCAACGTAAATGTGAATTTTCTACGCCAGTTGAGGTAACTCAATACAGATCAGAAATTTTTAATTTCCTTTCTTCTGTTTTATTTCTATGCAAAAGTACATCAAATTGAATTCGAAAGATCGATTAATTAAGAATGTATAGTTTTAAATGCATCAAATACTTAGAAACAGAATCATTTGAAATAATCGATCGAAAACCTGCTAAGCCTAACCTCATTGGCGTGGGAAAAAAACAAACTGAAGTCTTCCTCATTTGGCGATAGGGAAAGGAAGATTTTTGGTGGGAAAGCTAGTTTTTATTTAATAAAAAATTAATCACTAAATTAACTAGAATAAATAGCAACCTATGTCCTATTCTATACTATGATCTAATTTTTATGCTAATTTTCATCCAATTTCGTTCACCTGTACTGATGTGATTTGACTAACATCATCCATTCAAATTTCACATTTATAATAATATGTGTTGTTGTGTTGTGACTAATGGCACTTGCCGTAGGCAAGCCCTCGCTGATACGATCAGCAGATTTTAAGCCAAAGAAATGCGTCTTTTTGTTTCACGCGTAGCGCCATCTAGGGCCAAGAGTACGACTTAGCTACTCACACGTCACAACCCTTTTTAGGGGGCGAACTTCATTCATGCAGATTCATTCATCTCAGATCGTAATTTAGACCTTGAACAGAGAACGATCACCTCTGACCCAGTATCCCCAGTGGCATTGCTCTCGACATGGAGGACTTTGCGACCACGAACAGATTTAACGAGCACCAGCCGCCATTACACTTGGGGAATCTTTTAGCCGGTGAGCTTCTAACCCGTAACCTAAAGAGTACGAGTCCAACGCTCAACCAACCAGGCCATCCCGACCTATAATAATAATATGGATTCTAAGGGTAATCTCAAAAGTTGTTCATCAAATACTAAACACTTGAATATACTGAGCGTTATTGATTATAGGAGACAAGATCTCTAATTTATGTCCGTAATCCTTTAAACGATAAAGTATCCATATTTTTAGAATGGCTATTTTATTGACATCCATATTTTTAATTATTTAATGATCCGTGAATAGTAATGAGCGATCGACTTTGAATTTGAAAAATGCCAAGTTTTAAACAGCCTAGAGAAGAATAACCAATAATTTGTGAATAATTTCCAAGCAAATAAATTCACCTTATCGATCTCGATTCGTTTTTATTCCGTGTGAGTTATGAAGCTCCCAACTAACTCCATAAAGCCGCCCAGATTCACCCGAAATGGCCGCAGTAAATTCCGTTTCTGCATTCCTGGGTGAATCATCTTGGGTTCGCGTCCAATTTGCTTTCGTTTACGCTTAATAAAACGTGCCTGAGCTTTCGAATGTTGCACTCGGCCCATTGTTCCGTTTTCGCACCGGACGTTTCTCATTTGAGGATTCGTTTCTGGTGCGGGCTTGGAAGGAATGCGAAACCGCGCCATATGATTAATTATTCAGGCCCGATTTTGAATTCTCTTGTGTTTCCTACGCAAACGTTCCGTCATCCCCTGCAGTATCAAATTCGAAGTGTGTTGCTTTTGTTTATCTTCTTCGGTTTCGTTCCTCTGGAACTTTTTGGATTCGATCCAAAATGGCGGCTCGGTTGATTACTGGTGAAGGTTACGAGCGCGCGAGTGAAATTGGAGACGAAATCATGCAAATTTAATCTCGCACATCGGGTTCGCCCCTTGTGTCTTCGGTTTCGAATATTAGAAAATTTTTTTAGCATGGAATTTTTGTTTGTTTTTATTGAAATTAATGTTAAAACTTCAGCTGTTTTTTCAGATTTTTTTTTGGACCTGAGAATAATTTTTTTTTGTTTTAAAATTATTATTTGTGGTCTTCTTTATTCTTCTTTTATTTCTATATTCTTTTTTAGATAAGATTTTTTTTAAATATTCATTTTAATTTTTTTCTTTACGTTATATTATAACATTTGTTGCAACCGTTAGCGTCCTAGCACAGAGGTAGCACGTATTCCTCTTGGTCTGGGCGTATCGGGTTCGAACCCCGGCCAGGACATGGTTGTGTTATATCTGTGAGGCGAGTGAATGTGCTCCCCCCCTGTAAAAAATTACTGCTCAAGCGAATGTGATAAGTGTGTCATCTTCATATGAGCTAGAAGTCAGACCTTTGCCTTCGGGTGTCCAGGGGTCCATACCCTCTGAAGCTACTGCACCCCTTCTTCTGTTGTAAAGAGGATACTTCATCATCATTTGTTACAACCAAGTCTTCATATTTCAGTTCCAATTAAAAATATCAATATTTGAATTTTTTTAAAGATTATTATTTGAACTCGCAAAGCAGTTCTATTTTTTTTGAAGAATTAGTAATGATAAGCCTTTTTAACAGGGCCTTACTAAAGAAGGGGCATACGTGGCAGTTGGCCCGGGCGCCCACCTATGTGGGGGGCGTACCAAACCGGATAGAAATTTTATTTTACGTTTCCTTCTTTAATGAATGTTCTCCATTACTAAAGTAGTAAAGTAGAGAGCCCCCCCCCTAAAGTTTTTTTCTCCGGGCCCCAACTCGGTTAAATCGGGCCCTGCTTTTTAATTCATTTTGGAATGCCTACACATTTTTTTCCTTATCGAAAATGCATATTTTTATTTTAATTAACAGAATGTTTTTTATTAGCTGTGATAGGAATTATATTTTTACAAGCATTATTAGAATAATCTATTTATTTCTTCATTTTTTTATGTATTTTATGAGTACAAAGTTTTTAAAAAAGGGGGGAAAAGGAGATTTTCGTATTGAAAGGATAATGAATTATCTTCAAAACTTTTAAGCATATTTTAACCCTTTATCTACTGACGGTACTTATAAGTACCATGTAAATCTGGATTATATTTTCGTAATATAACTATTTTTGCTGATAGTATTCTGAAAAACACGGAGAATGTAACCTAAATAGCAAGGAGTCCATATAAGCTAAAAGTAGGATTGAAAAATATTTAATTAATAATTAAATTAATTAAGGTATTTCAATTAATTAAAATTTTTCTCTTGGGTGCTCTTTGATTATTCTGTAAGGAAACTTAACTACTGGGACGAAAATGAAGTTGGAAAATTGATAGCAACATAGTTCAAAAGATGAAGGGTTAAATAAATGCAGTGAACAAATTGTTTTCCGTTTGGTCTCTTATAGAAGAATTTGTATGATTACAGATTAACTCTGTTCTTTTTTTTTTTTTTTTAATTTTATGATTTGTATGAGTGTCAGATAATTGTAAAAAGACAGAACACATTCTATTTCTATTTTTTTAATATTAAAAACACCCTCTGTGTAATTTTAACGACATGTTTCATTTCTCATGTAATGGGCATTCTTTGATCTCACATTTAATAACAATTTTTCTTACCGATATAGAAAGTGCTCTGTTAAAATTCTGAACAGTAGTTTGTGGGTAACAATAAGGTTATTCTAGTTTGACATTTTCTTTGTTGAAATTCACTGAGAACATTCGAATTCTGTGAAAAGAATGGTGTTCCATAATTCCTGGAATTCTAGTATTGTCCTTGATGAATTCAGCGCGTGTTGAGCACTTTTTTTTATATTGATTTATTAGGCTTTTGATTTATGTTAATGCTTTTGGCAACACAACACAAAGACGACTCTTACGTCAATAAACCCAACAAATCATCGCATTTTGTTTTTCACTCATTTTTGCACGAACTTTGTAGCATATCCATTTCTTTCAAAATAATAATACTAATAATAAATCGTGTGTGCTTTCCCCAGTTTTTTACGTACATTTCCATATAATGAAACGATTTATGTGATAAAAAATTATGTCTGTGTATTTTGCGATTACAAAAGTATAAATCTCCCTATAAACATTCAGTGTTATTTCTATGCCGGTTGGCTTATCATATCTATTTTTTTTTAAAATTTATAATCGTATTGTAATTATTATAATTTAAATAATTTTCAACAATTGAATAATTTATCATACTCATTTTTTTCCTACTGAATATGGTTTAAAAATTATTATTATTAGAAAACTATTTTTATACAAACTTAAATTATAAATCTTTTCAGTCTCTTATTGTTTTGCTTTTATGTAAGTTGCTTATTTTTTTAGAATAGAACTAGCAGTACCTGCATGGCGTTGCCCGTGGCACAGCATCCAAGAAGAAAAATTACCTTTAAACTTATAATTAGCCTCCTCCCGATGTGACACAGGCATGTTACGCAATATCAAACAAACATAAAAATATATTAGGAAATGATCAAAAATAGCTAAGGAATTTTTTATAGCCCACATTCAGAAATATTGAGACTATTATAAAGATAAAAATAGGATATGTCCGTAGACAAAACACAAGCGACCATTTCGTTCCTCAGGAAATTCCCATTTCTGTCTCCAATGTAGTAGTTGCAGTGTGATCTAAAGAAAGGCGGTAATTTATCTCATTAAAAGACTCTCCTTCCCTAAGTGTGGGCATTATTCCTTAAGGACATTATTTCTCTGATATTCGATAAAAGAAGGTTTTTTTTCCTTTTCCGCCCGAGGTCAAATTCGCTTTGGGGGGGGCACAAGGAGATCTGAATCGTTTGAAATCAGACTTAAAAAAAGTAATGTATCGCATGTGTGCACAACAGCTCTCGCTATTTGCACGTACGCAGTTTGAAGTTTTCGCGCATGCGGGGATTAGTGCAAAGTTAAAGTCGCAATTATAAAACTCCTTTTTTATATTTTGATCTGACTTTAATGTACTAAAACCTTCCTCGATAAACGCTCTCCAGAATGGTATAAATATCTTCAATATCCGTTATTTATTTCTCGAGTTTTTGTGGTCCAAACATACAAATACTTTCAGGAGACCCCATTTTATACTAAGTATAAATTATCTTTTTTCCTAGTTCAGGTGATTATAGCTTGAGCATCAATAATTTTTTTTGAAACGACACGTATTTGAAAAATAAAATAATCAATGCTAATAAGGTGTTTTTTTTGTTTTGTTTTATAGTATAGTTGAGAATATGTGTTTTGGAAAAGTGTCTTTTCTTTTTGTCTGATTATGTTCAAACTTTTTATAAATTTATTAGCTTGTAAAAAGACGAGATACTAGATTTCACTTTTCAAGTTTGAAGTGTTTTTACTTATTAAGCTTAAGTAGCTTATTTGCGTATTTAATTAAGTTTATATAAAGCTAGCATATATATTGACAATGATACTGAGACATTTGATTTATTCAAAAATTTCAAATTGTTTTACATTTTGACTGGAAAAAAATTGTTGTGATATAAAGAAAGGGTAAAAAAAATATCGAAACTAATAATGCCTTTTAAGGAAATGATAAACGCTGTTGTTTTTTAATTTAAATCTCTCCCCCCCTTTTTTTTCTAAGTACAGATACTTTGTCACGCTTGCTCTAGTATCCTATTTCATTATCAGCTTTCATCATTATGCAGAGGTCGATTATCATGGAAAGTGATAACACAGCTTCATCTAATTTTACAATAGATAAATATTGATATTTCTATTGAGGGTAGCAACAGCAATAAAAAACTAATAAATAGTAATTTTGACATGCATAAGGTCAAGATTAACGATAAGATATTTGTATTTATCATCGTAGAAAATTGTTCTACTCTGTTCAAAAAGTACCAGAATTTTTATTTTTACACGCTTGTTTCTTCATCTTTTTACGTGTGTAAAAATGGGGTTTTATATTCGCTGTTGTTTTCACTTTCTGGTATAGTAGAGTTTTGAAATTTAATTCAGTTGTGTTTTTTCAGGGATGAAATAGTATTTTCAATCTTTTATGGAATTTAAATAGTGTTTGTTGATATACATGGGAACACAATAAATTCAAAACGCAGTGCTTACCGAATTATATTAAACGCAAGACAACATTCATGCTTCCCCCCCTCATCCATTAGTATATGATCTTCCTCGTGATCTTGGCTTCCCGGCTTCGAGTCCCGGTTAGGGCATGGTTGTTCTTTTGTATACTCCCTGTAAAAGGGGCTGTGCAAGCGAATATGTGTGTATCATCCTTATATGAGCTTGACTTCAGCCCTCGGTTGCTCAGGTGTCCATACCCTCAAAAGCTACTGCACCCCTCTTTCCGTTGTAAAGCGGACACGTTATCATCATCATCATTTGTATATGAGCTCAGTATTATCAAAAGTAGAGGAAAAAAAACAACAACTCTGAAAATATCAAGTCGTCCAATTTAAAAATATCAGCTCTGAAAAATATCTTGGATGCTTTAGAGTACTTTTTATGTACGTCAATTGCGTACAGAGCCCAAAACCAAAACAATTTGCGCCTCAATATTAAATGTTGCCTCTTATGTGGATGCGAAAGTCTAAGTCTTTTTTGTGTTGCTGAAATATCATTTAACATCATTGAGTTGTCGATGTAATTTTTTTAAAAATCGCCATAGTCAATTTTCGTCTTCAGTCTAGATTATATATCTGTTTTATTATGTTTATGCTTTTCCATAAATGGCAGTCTTTCATACACGGCCATTATACTATATTACGTGTCAAATTTTTTAAAGAAATTTTAAATGAACAAAATTTTATTGTTTTAGCTGCAGCTGTTGTGTAATCTAGTTACAGAATAGTTGAAGTTTTTTTCTTATTATTTATTAATTTTTTTAATAAAAAGTACTAATTTAATATTTTTGAAAAACTGCTATATCAGTTCACACAAGCCACCGAGAAGGATATGTCATTTTTCTCTGTGACACAAACTTTGGTTTTTAATTTACATGAGATCGAAGTTTTTAATCTGAACGATATTCTTCACTACGAGAAAGAGCATACAGAAGGACATGATATTTTTCTGTGTGGCACAAACTTTGGTTTTTAATTTACGCTGTTTTTAATCTGAACAATATTCTCTACAACGAGGAAGAGTATACAGAAGGATATGGCAATTTTTTCTGTGACACAAACTTTGGTTTTTAATTTACATGAGATCGAAGTTTTTAATCTGAACTATATTCTATACAACGAGGAAGAGTATACAGAAGGATATGGCAATTTACTCTGTGACACAAATATTGGTTTTTAATTTACGTGAGATCGAAGTTTTTATTCTGAACAATATTCTCTACAACGAGAAGGAGTATACAGAAGGATATGATATTTTTCTCTGTGACACAAACTTTGGTTTTTAATTTACATGAGATCGAAGTTTTTAATCTGAACAATATTCTCTACAACGAGGAAGGGTATACAGAAGGATATGATATTTTTTTCTGTGACATAAACTTTGGTTTTTAATTTACGCGATATCAAAGTTTTTAATCCGAACAGTATTCTCTACAACGAGGAAGAGAATGCAACAGAACATCGCTTAACAAGCACAGTTCGTTTCAGTATCTTACTCGTAATTCGAAACACACTTTGAGTTGATTTTTTTTCTCTGTAGAAATTCATGTAAAATAAAGTAATGTTTTATAGCTTTTATAATATTCAACTTTATAAATGCATCAACATGTAAATTTCTTCATAATTTAAAAAATATTAATTCTAATTTATTTATTAAATTTTATTATTCACAAACCGTCCTCGTTGACTAGCTTTCCATCCTTATATTTTTTCAATAAACATTTAGAAATCCCCGTACACCACTAAGTATCACATGGGGCTTACTGAAGTAGACAACTCATTACATAAAGACATCACATGCAGAGCAGCTACTCACGCAATTACCCAAAGGATGCAAGAAATCACTCCTAGCATGTTAAAACGCGTTTCGAAAAACATGCACAAACGAGTTCCGCTTTGTCTCCAAGAAAGGGATGGACATTCTGAATATTTATTATAAATATAAGTTCGGCATTTTTTCCTTAGTTATGTTAAAAGTGCTTTTTATCATTGGCATAAAAATAATTCTTTTTAAACCTGTTGTTTTTGCAAAATAAATTCACAAATCATCAGTACGGGAACTTTTTGGACACCCTGTATTGAAAGCATTTATCTAACCATGTCGGTCAACAACAATGAACTAACTACATCTATGGCACAAAACGAAAATACTATTTTAAGTTATACGCGCATGAAAATTTAAAGCATTCTCATTCATTTATTACGTATACAAAATGACAAAATCGGTCCAGTTCTTGAAGAAAGAGTTTTAGCATGTGATATCTGTAATAATGAAAAGGATGGGCAGGCGACATTCATGACGTATTTAGACGTCATGAGTCTTCAAATTAAATAAAAGAGGGTGGATTAATGTAATATAGTGGAGTGGATAGGAATTCTGTCATGTTGTTTTTCAATAGAGCGTGGACAATGAAATAATATTTTGAAGATTTCTCTTGTAAATGGAAGGTGGTGGTAAAGATGCAACCATTCGTGGTATATTTAGAGGTCATGGCTTTTATCTATATTAATAAAAATGGATCTCGAAATGCGTTGCTAAGCGCAAAATTGGAGAACGGCTCTACCGATTCGCCTAATTTTTTAAAAAAATATTTTCGTTAAGACGCGTGGATGGTTCTTAAGGAGAGAAAAAATGAAAAAAACTGCGAGGAAAATAGTTAAAACGACACTTTTCTTACTTTCCCGCCAAAAATCTTAATTTCCATCCCCCACACCAACTGAGTAAGATAGCTGGAAGTAATAGATTATGATTTGTTTAGAAAGAAATACGCGAAGTCAGTTGGTTTTCATTCATAGATAACGGGATGTTTAAAAAAGAAAGAAAATAGTTGCTTTGATTATTAGTCTGTAAGAATATTTAATCTACGCCTGCTCAAAATAAAATCTGGGCAGGGAAGAAAAAAAAAGAATAACAAAGGGAAAAAAAGGTTTATAGAAAAAAAAGTAGCGAAGAAAAAAGGGATAGAAAAAGAAAAGAAGGGTGTGAGTGTGTCACCATTATTTCCTCTGTGCGCGGCATTTTCCACGCTTTTTTAAACTTTCGCATCTCTTGAAAACCAGTTGTGTCTATGTTTGTTTAATGTATTTACATTTATGAAAATTTGAATCTCATTATTCTATAAAAACGTTGAATTTTAGACCTTTCCCTCCACCATTTAAGTGAAATATCAATTCCAGTACAATCATTGCTCGGATAGAAAGAGAAAGATGAGTAGTACAATGAACAGAACATCTGAAGAAAATAATACTATAAATGAATTATATGATTATCAAAATTTGTTTGGTTTAAAATTATTTTGGTGAAAAACCTGTTACGAGACCCAGCTACAAAAAATATTATATGAAAATTTGAGCGAGCATTAATACCGGCGAACCGACTGGTCGCCAAAGGCGGCTAGTATAAAATAAAAACTGGATCAGTGATCTAGGGGAGTGGTGCTTCATGTTTGAAAGTCTTTTAAATATATGGATTGTTTTAAATAAAGTTTATAAAAACTTTAATCTTGAAAACTTTTTATTGGGAAAATTAAACGTAAAAACTATTTTACTACTTAATCATTATAAGATATTTCTTTTGATTTCCCTTCATTAAAAAAAAGTTGCAAGTGATGACACATTTTATAAAATACAATCCAACACCCCCTCTTGAACCTGTTCCATTGTTCTCGGCTTAAGAGCGCACCAAATCTGGAACCAGACTTTCCAAATAAAACATCGCAATTGACTTCTGGATTGGGCCGGTGCCCTCTTTCAATCCCACCCACTACTCAAGGGAACGAAAGGAAGAACACCGACAGCCAATTAGACCACGGTTACAGACATGTCATGCTCCGAGGAAATATTGTCTTTGAAACACAATGACATCTCATCGATTAGTTCCGGTAGCGCTCCAAATCGAAATAAAACGCTTCCATTTTCTCATGCAAATTCAGCTTCCGAACCCAAATCCTGGATTCCTATCACCTTTTTAAATCTACGCCATTTTTTTCTCGATTTATTTTTATTTTTATTATTATTGCTTGTGAAGGCGAGTGGAAATTATTCGAAGCTAAATCGTGTTGACTCTCGGATGATTTCACCTGTCACTCTGTTTTATTTGGCTCGTCTGGCAGGGGGAGGCGTAGCGGAACTAAACACGATTTTCGAGGCACGTCCGTCTGTCTTTTTATGCTTCGGAGATGGGTAGGTGGTGGTTGTGTGGACGAGATCTTCGCGAGATTGACAAATATGGGGGAACGGTGCAGGAAATCGGAATAAATATTAAAATAAAATTATTGCTGTAACGAATTTTTTTCGTGATGCATATTATTTTGAATAAATCGTATTTTTTCCGATGATTGCTTTTTCATAAAATGATAAATATTTAAAGCTGAGAATAATGTGTTACATTTAGATGAGAAAATATTTGTATTTTGAAATTTTAAGGATTTTTAGTTATAATCAAATCAGCTTCATATATAAGCAATTCTAGAAATATTTTGGTCAATTTCATAACCTTGAACTGTGATCAGATGACGAGAATGATCGCTGAATTGTCTCTCCATCTCCAAATTTCTGCTCCAAAACCAACGGGAGAACATTTGACTGCGACAACGTTATCTTTCGTGGTGGAACCCAATTTTGAGCCTGGGGCGCTTCGACTTTGAAACGAAAAACTTATCACTAGGTCACTATAATTCGAATAAAAAAGAATCAATCACAAATCCATCGAGAATCAGTTGTTATATACTGAAAATTCCAAAATACAGTCACACTCGGATGTTATTTTTCTAAATTTGTAAGAAATTACGCAATATAATCTGAAATAGCCAGTGTTTAATACATTGCATGACTCCAAAAAGAGTTAATGTAAACTTTTTGTTTGCAATGGCATGTTTCCTTCATGCTTCCACTGACAAATTTTCGATGCTAGCATCTTTAAATAAATCCGAGTAAGAGAAAGTTTAAAAGGCAAATAATCGGCAACTTCTTTTTTGTATCTGGGATAGCTTTTATTTTTTGTTGCTGATGGATGGAAAAAAAAATGTGTTTTATCCCATTCGCTGCCAAGCCTAAATTGTGTGAGGTTATTCCCATCGTCATTTCTGTTTTGAGTGTTATTGTTTATCTAAGTTTTATTATTTCAAAATAAATACGCATATTTTGTCATAAATAGTTATTTTCATGTATGAAAATCAAACACGAGTATACTCGTGGTTGGCATTGGGGATAACCTCATACAATTTAGGCTTGGCAGCGAATGGGTTAAACAAAATAGGATTTTTGCAAAAACAGTTTATTTGTTGCTTTTTTCAAGTTTTTACACTTGTATATTTATGTTTGTGGCCATAGAAAGCTTGCAAGTTTGACAAGTTGCACGTTATAATATAGTGAAAGTACCACGATTATATTCGTGCTGGCAATGGGTAACGCCCAGCCAACCGCGAGTATATTGGTGGTTGGCAGCGAATGGGTTAATAGAATTACCATTTAATAAGGAGCCGAAATAATTTTTTATTAAGTTTTTTTAGCTATGTAAACTGCAAATCTATATTATTCTGCGCTTCATATTTGATTTAATATATCGATGAAACCATTAGCTTTTAAATTTGAACTAACAAAATGGCAATAATATTACGCATTAACTGCTCGGAAATGAATACTATATTTTTATTCGGCTAAAAATTTTGCCTGTGCTTTTTTTTGAATGTCGTGCTATTCCCATTAATCACGAGCCTCTGTTGGGACCGAAGGTCTGATAATTTCCGCAGATTACCTATCCGATTCAGTATCTTATTTTAAATATCCATCAGCTATCGATACTATAAATTTGACAAGAGCTGAATATTAGAATAAAAGGAACGATTTCCCATCGTTTTTTGTAATTCTTTCAAATAAATCGTTGATGTTTCTGTCTGTGCAAACCACGAGCAGAACCCGCAAGGCGTTGTTTTTGAATGAAGAATGTGAGCTAAATCAAAATCATAGCTAATATGAAATGAAGCTAAGAAAATTTGAAAAAATAATTGACTAAGCACGTTTATTTTTTAGGTGATGATAGCGCTTGCTAAAATACAGATGATGAAAATTAAATCAAATAGCACAAAAACTCTGGGAGCGAAAGAGATTTTTTAAAGTTTAAATCCTATAAAAATAATTTTTACGATTTTTGATGTCCTAATTTGGCTTCTTGCTAAAGCAGCGAACAATTAAAGTTTCACCTCGTGGATCAGCAGTTATTAATAGAAGAAAGGTAAAAGTACGGGTTAAAAGTACTGATCGTGTTTTGGAAAAATATATTTTGATCATTCTTGTTTTAAATTAAGAAATATTCGAATAATTACATCAAAACATGTAAAAAAAAAATAAATAAATAACGGATTTAGAATAGCGAAGGAATTTTATTTTTAGTTCTTAAAAATTTTGGTAACGAGTTACTTAAAAAAAAGTCTTATAAAACGAGTAAATTGCGTCGAAGGAGTGAAAAAGTTCTTTAAAATGACAGTTTTTTTTCTTCTTCTTCGAATACGTACCAATTTTTACTTTCTCGCCTCCGAAGTATAGAAAAAAATATTATAATCTTTTTTTTTTTTTTAAAGTCAAATCTCCAAGTTTTACATCTCCAGGAGTTCAAAGAAAAAAAAATGAAATCTAATATCGCAAATTTCATTTATCATGTGAGAACATTATTTTTTAAGTCATTATTTGTCTTAATTAATGTAGGTCATTGACCAGTTTAAACCGATTTGAAACAGTCACGAGACTTCTCTATCGGCCTCTCTCTCTCTCTCTCTCTCTCTCTCTCTATATATATATATATATATAGGTATATATGTATAATGATAATTTTCTTTAAACTTTCATTTTTCTGGCAAGCAAAGTTTTGAGGCTCCGCCGATTTTGAGATGAAATAACAGCTACGATTTCATAGTTCTACGTCAACCTTTTAAAAACGCATCTACTTTCAAAGAAGCATATGTAATAATAATGCAATAGTGGTAAAAGCAGGTCAAACTTTCAAAAACACATCTGCGTTCAAAGAAAAATACCTAACAATACTTCAATACTAGTAAAAGCAGGTAAAAAAAAAATTCTTTAATGGATAATTTTTGGCAGCCCATAATCTTTATTTTTTTACCTGTAAATTTCAGAGACATCAAAACCTCCTAACCAAAACAACATCATGTTCTCACATGATAATATTATATACATTTTTAAAAATGTGTTTTTTTTTAAATTCGAGTTATGAGATGTGGTAGGTTACCGTTACATTACTTTTGTACCATATTTCTTGGTTGTAAGTGCAAGATATTTCTGGACTTAGACAAAAAAACACATTCACATACGCAGATGCATTTTTTTAACAGTATTGATCGTCTTACTCTTCCTTTTACATTTTTTTGAGATTTTAGGATTTTTATTCATTTGTTTCGTTTGAGTGAAGCTAAATTCAGCTGTTATAAATGTAATTTGTCGTGGCTGTGTATGGCAGCTGTTAATTACTGAACGCTTTCAGTTTTGAAAGCAAATCAAATTGCAATCTTTCAACCGAATCGATGTTTTCACTGTTTTAATAATGCACTTTGACGCAATACACGTACATTTAAAGTTGTAACAATAGAACAAATTAATTTCATTTGTTGACTTTTATGGTTTCTTACGGCAGAAAGACGTAATGCTTAAAGAAGTGAGAATGTTCTGCAGAAGTGTAAATTGATTCAATTCTCACAATAAAATTGTTGCCAATTGGCGTGCAATCATGCTTCAAAACGCCATTTCGGAGTAGCAATTATTATACTTTATGTTCCTTTCTAATTTTGACCAAAAGCATTGTGTTGTGAGTAACTCAAATTCTACGAAAAAATTATAATGGGGCAATATTTTAGTTATAAATCTTGATATTATTTATTTGCTACTTCTTCGAAAGGTATTACAAAGGCGTGAAAATTTACGTTAAAGTAAACGAATATTCATAAGCTGCGAAGTCACATACGCTTTTATGTATGCCATAATCATGAAGTGTAACAAAATGACAATTATTGTATTTTATGCCCCTTTCTAGTTTTGACCAAAGGCATTGTGTTGTAACTCAAATTCTACGAAAAAATTATAATGGGGCAATATTTTAGCCATAAATCTTGACATTATTTAGTTATTACTTCTTCGGAAAGTATTACAAAAGCGTGAAAATTTGCGTTAAAGTAAACGAATATTCATAAGCCGCGAAATCACATACTCTTTTATGTATGCCATAATCAGGAGACGTGTAACAAAATGACAATTATTGTACTTTATGCCCCTTTCTAATTTTGACCAAAAGCATTGTGTTGCGAGTAACTCAAATTCTACGAAAAAATTATAATGGGGCAATATTTTAGTCCTAAATCTTGATATTATTTATTTGCTTTAAAGTAAACGAATTTTCATAAGCTGCGAAGTCACATACGCTTTTATGTATGCCATAATCTGGAGAAGTGTAACAAAATGACAATTATTGTACTTTATGTCCCTTTCTAATTTTGATCAAAAGCATTGTAATGTGAGTAACTCAAATTCTACGAAAAAATTATAAATGGAGCAATAGTTTAGTCATAAATCTTGATATTATTTATTTGTTACTTCTTCGGAAAATATTACGAAAGCGTCAAAATTTATGTGAAAGTAAATGAATTTTCATAAACTTCGAAGTTACATACATTTTTATGTATGCCATAATCAGAAGTGTAACAAAAAATATTTTAATGAGCATATTTTAGCGTGAAAAGCTTAGAATGGCTCCGATATTTATGCAAATATAAATTATTTATAAATAGAATTTTGTAAACATATTGTCTTCCGAAAAAAAAAATAAGTAAGCGGTAGTAAAAAATAGTTAAGCCATAAAGTATGAATAATGGATGAGTAAAATAATTTTTGAGTGGAAAATGTTGTGAAATTAAGATTTTGAATTATCGTTAAAGCTAATAGAAATTGAATATTTTTTGCCTTTGAGATTAACTCGAAGGTGAAGAAAACGTTCTGAAATTCATAATTATTTACAGTGCCAGATTATTAAATATGCAAAGTAGTAATTACCTTGAAGTAACACACTTTATGGGGCTCAGGACACGCCAAATATTTTTTTTGTGACATTTGCAAAGTTTTTAATATAAATTGTTTTTTAAAAATACGAATAAAAATTTAAAATTTATGAAGCTCCTACAATCGAACTTATTAAAATTAAAATAAAACATTGTTTAAATTGGGAACAATATTCTAGTTGGTTGCATTCTCAAATATTTATCATTTGTAATTCTGTATTATAATACTAAAATATAATATTATACTTTAAAAATGTCATTTTAAAAAAATTAAATATTATTTATATTGTCTGGTAAGAATTGTCATTTAAAAAATAATTTTTTAATTTTAACTTCATTTTTTATTGCTATATTGTAAAACCTACTTTTTTTGAAAATTTTACTAAAATACAATGTTGTACTTTAAAAATACCTGTCCTTTTAATTAAATACTATTTAAATTGTGTGAAAAAATTGTCATTTTTAAAATTTCAACTGTATATTTTTACCGGTATATTGTAAAACCGATTTTTTTAAAAGTTATCTCAGATTTAAATTTTCACTATTGAAATTTACATCTTAACCTTTTAACTATGGTAAATTTGTAGCTGTATATGTATGGATCAATTAATGCAAAAAAAAAAAAGAAAGAGTGCATTTAAAAGTCTACAAAAATTGAATAAATGTACATCTATTGACATTCTTTTATATAATGTTTAAAAAATTGAATCGCTTGTTAATGATCATCAGAAGGCAAGAAACATTTGTCTTAATAATGACAAACGGTGTTAAATGATTAAAGCTATTTGTATAAGGGTTAAATTAAAAGTGATGAAAATGTGATTGGTTTTAAAAATTGGAAGATTAAAAAAGGGATCACGTGAACTGCATTTTCTAAACGATCCTAGATGATTTAATGCTGCCCTGATTACTTGTATTGATGCAAGATTTGCGTAGATATTAATTTATTAGCTAAGAATTTATGTCTCTTAAGTTGAATTTTGTTGTGGATTCTTCAATATTTGTAAGTTACTGGTCAATGTTAGTCAGACAAAGATATTTCCATGCCTTTTATTAATAAAAGAAGTTTGTTTAAATTATCTTCACAGTATCTTCACTGAAATTTTCCTTGTGCTTCAATATTATTATAACGCGTAAAATTCTTTTACCTTCTTACTTTTCAGTGTGTCTTCGTAGTGTTTATATAAAATATCTAAAAAAATTTAGTAATTTCGCTTTCTATAGTTCTCAAACTTTTTATGCGTTTTACTACATTTCTTTTATTTATACAAATTAATGTGAACACTTTAAGTAAAAAGATCTTAGTTTTTTATGAAATTCATTTGCGTATTAAAAAAGAATTTCAGCTTTCATATATTCATCAACGTTATATGTTTTGACTTTTCACAAAAAATCCTTGGAAACCTCTTCAATATTATTTTATTGTTTTGGACCTACGAAAAAATATTTGATATTTCGTTCAATTTTTTTTCGTTGAAAAAAAATTAGCAATATTTGTTGTCATCGTTATTTTTAGGAAAAGAAGACAAAGCAAGTTTTCAATTTTATTTTTTATTGATAGCTCATCCAATAGATAAAAGATATTCTTTTGGAAATAATGTTAATCGTCTATCTTTTCTCTCTGTATAATTTGCAAGAATTAATGCTATTTGATTAATTAAAATGGATTTTGTTATTTTTTGGCATTGTATACAAGGAAGCAGTGATATATTAATGGGGAAAATACTTGAATAAAATAAAATTATTTGAGTATTTTTGTCTAAAATATGCACTTCTATGATTTTTGAATATTCTTAGAAAAACCCTTAAAAGTTCTTAGAAGCTCCTTGTATTTTTTTTTCTTGAACAAAGGCGATTGTACAAATTGGACTTTGAACAATTAGAGTGGAAAATATAATATCTCTCTAACAGCGCAAGAAAAGAAATGTTACTCTTTTCAGTTTATGATCTTAATGGTCTTAATTGTTTTGCTAGAAAATAATGATAATGAAATGAAATATTCTAGGCTTCCTTATTTTGTGAATTTTTTTTTCACTCTTTTTCTTATTTCTCTCAGAATTAAAGATAAAAAAAACTCCTATCTCTTGATTATAACAAAAGATTAATGTAGCACTCATTTTTTAAAAGGAAATACCACATAATTATTTACTACATAATTCTTTGCTATGCGGTTATGACCGGCGTAAAAAAAAAGCACTTTTATGCTCTTGTTGGAGAGACACGACAATGTGATGAATATTTTTATAGCCTATCTAGTTGCATTTTTCATGAGCAAAGACAGATCATTGGGTGTCTTTGTTTTATGCGAAGAATTAAATTAGTCATCGCTTAATACGTTTATTTATATATTTTACAGTTTATGACCTGATTAAGTAATATTAATTACATTAAGATTCTACTCAGTCCATCTCGATGTGAGTCTTATTTCCAAACACCCTTTAAGTTAATTGAGAAATTAATGCATTCATAAAACAATTGAAGATTGCATATTTTAATTCCCTGAATACAGAAACAGTAACTGATACATTTATCCGTATATGTGATGGATAATATGAATGAAATAAAATTTATGCCAGTGGCCTGGTTTAGGGGTAGCCAGTCTTCCCCGTGATCTGGGTGTCCCGGTTAGGGCATGGTTGCTCTTCTGTGTTCTATATATAAGGAGTATGGATGTGCCCTCTTGTAAAAATGGGCTGTGCAAGCGAATGTGATGCGTGAAAGTAGTTAAGTCATACTCTTGGCCCTAGTTGGCACTACTGAAAAATAAGACTCTCAATCGGCTTAACTCCCTGTCAGGTCTGTCAGCGGGCTTGAAAAGTGCAACAAGTAACAACAACAACAACAAATAAAATTATATATTGGAGCAGTAGATATTATTTCTTATGTTTCCATCATTCAAGTATTTAATGATGTATAATTTATTCCACCCCTTCACTTTTGAAGAAGTTAGAGGAATAGGAAATTGCAATAAATCCCATAAGTAACACTTAAATTTGTTTTGAAGAAATCTGCAAAAAATATTGTTACTACCAATAAAGTTTGAAATTTCACATTTTGTGGGAATTCCTAAGCTTCTTTTAGGAAAAATATGAAATGGTTAATAAAATATTTCACCTATTTCCTAGGAATTCAGACATGCCTCGTGATAAATTGCAAAGTATAATATAATGCATAGCAGATTATTATTATTGAAATGGATAAAATAGGATTTTTAACGATTATCACCCCCTATTGTCAGAGAGTCAGAGTTAATAGATATAAAAATTTCAATGAGCGAAGAAACTTTTGCAGATATCGCTTATGAAAAACAATTTTGTCTAATCAAAATTTTAAGAGACGAAAATTTGCTTCAAAGTATAAGGTTGTAAATTACATGGTATACCTGTAAATTAGCGATATTTCAGGCAGATAATTCAAACAAAGTATTCAGGCAGAAACTTCATCCATTGATAACGTCTTGACAATTGCGATGTTTTAAAATTATATGTATGTGAAGTTAAAAAATAGGATTCATTCAGTATCGTTTTCAGTATATAATGGAAATGAAAACTTCGCTCTATAATTTCGCAATCCCCCAGGGGGTTCCTTGAAAAGAGGGTGAGGTGCTTCCGGCATGGTAGTTGGATTTCGCCACCCTGGAAGGTACACTAATAAGTGGGCCTATGCTCCTCCTATCTATGTGGAATGTATTTCACACGGGAATGGTTGTACCGTAACCGGTTATGGCCATTAGGACTCAACCACAGTGCCCGCCAATGTTGCTGTTGCGGTGATCCGGTCATTCAGCTTTATGATTTAAACCCTTATGCCTTCATGGTGGGCCAGAGTCTGGTATGACTCTATAATTTCGCTTTTGTAAAGATATAAATTTTATACAGTATATATTTGATGACACTATTTTGGATCAACCTGCCTGAATAGCCGTATTTAATTTTGTTTTATAAAACTTTTCAATTACGTTGAATTCTACTTCATTGAATCAAAAATTACATTTATTCCTATCATTGTTTATCTTTACTGCTCTTAAAGGAAATTGTGTGTGTTTATATTGGCTCACAATAGTACCATATAACTATCAAATTTAGCACATATATTCTTTGCAAGGTAGGAACGTACAGCTCGGAATGATTCTTTGGAAATATCAACTAAAATTTTAGACAAATTACTGATTTTTTTTCACGTTAATTCTTGAAAAATTTTTTACTCACACCATTAAAAAAATTATATATTTAATAATATTAATACTGGCATTGTAATTTTTCCTAAATGTTGATAATTTATTATATTTTTTTAAATGTTTTTTTACAGTATATTTCACATTATTGTCTTTGTTTTAATAAATATTTAATAGCACAAGTTTTTTCCACTGTTAAAAACCAGGCTAAAAGAACAAACAAACTATTATTTCCGCGGTTTACATGAGAAATCAAAATTACCATAAAAAGAAAAAGCCAAATTCGAAATAATTACTTATATGTTAAGTTTTGAATACATTTTTGATGTACAATAAATTGAAAACCAGTGCAATAAACAGAAAAGTTTAAAATTATTCAAATAACACTTCACGACATAAATATTATATACCCTAATTTCATACTTTAAAACATTTTGTGAGAATCGTGAGTATAAAATAATGGGTACTTATGTATTAGACTGTCGATCTTTATCGCCAGATTTGAAGGCGTCGCCAATGAGTTGCTAAACCGCCAATAATGGCAACCCTCCCATTATTAAAAAAAATGTTTTGTTGTTGTTACTTATGGCACTTGCCTATGGACAAGCCCCCTGCTGATACAGCAGCAGATTTAAGCCGAAAGGAGCGTCTCTTGTTTATGAAGCAGCGCCAACTAGGGCCAAGAGTACGACTTAGCTACACACTCGCCACATTTGCTTGCACAGCCCCTTTATACAGGGGGCATAGTCACACATCTCACAGATAGCACACAGAAGAACAACCATTTCCGAACCGGGACTCCCAGAACACGAGGAAGACGCGCTACCTTTGTTCCAAAATGTCGGCTTAAAAATTGTTCAAACTTTAACTGTCGTCCGCCATTTTGTTGGTTTCGTTGGCGTCAACGGTTTATAGTCAAATTTGAATCCGTCGCTAATGAGTTACTAAACCGTTTTCGTCGACGGTCTAATAAGTAATTACCAAATTAATGCATAAAATATTTAATAGTACGTAAACAGTATTCGCGTCGAATCAGCTGGTTATCAAGAGGGGTCAGTAGTCTATATTTAAACTTCCGTTTAAAATTAAATTTTTTCCTGAGATGTTTTGAGTCAAAGTATCGCTTTTCCAAGCAGTGGGCTAACGAGCTGTGCCCTACCCCATCTCTTTTCTCCTCCGATGATTTATACTACTCTCTGTATCTCTTATTTCCGTGCCACTGACAAGGGGATATGAGTGTGCTATTTCGGGATCCGATGGCATGTATGTATGAAGTGAATACGTTCAGGTGGCTACAAAAATATCGAGCCTTTCTCCAAGTCCATTGGTATTCTCTTCCCATCCCCTGCATCGGTCTCCGTTACGAATTGATACCTCGGGTTCTTTCGCCCAATGGGGACTGTATCGTGATTGCGTTTGGATACTTTGTGATTGCTTTGTTTTGATTTGAAAAAGTAATGATGTAGCCAAGTCATGCTTACGTGGTAGACACCAGTTTTATATGTCCATCGAGTTTCTTAATGGCAGAAAAACAACAATATAACCTGTTGATTGATGATGTTTGCAGTCACATTTATTATATGATTTTGACGTCAAATAAGTTCATTCTACTGTCTTGTGTAAACGGACAATAAAATTATTTACATTATATTATAGATAGCGTGTAATTTACTCTTTTGTTCATGTATTTTTATGCAAGTTCTGTAGTAGATTTTGGTACTGATCAATATTCATAATAAGGCTCTAATTTTGATAATTTTAAATAAAAATTAACTGTTAATTTAATTTTATGCTTCGATGTACGATAGGTTTTTTGTTTTACCAGTTTCGTGAACATTTATATATATTTATTTTTAAATTATGTATAACTTTCAGTACCCGCACGGCGTTGTCCCTGGCTTAGCATCCAAGCAGAAAAATTACTTTTAAACTTAAGTCTAGCCTCCACCCGATATGATATGGGCATGTTACGCAACAACAAACAAACATAAGAATGTATTTAGAAATGATCAAAAATAGCTACAAAACAATTTGCATAGCACACATTCAGACATATTTAGACTATTAAAAAGGTAAAAATAGGATATGTCTGTAGATAAAACACAGGCGATCATTTCGAGTGTGGGTTTCCTTCTTTTCCGGTGTAATGAAATTTGAATCGCTGTTTAAAATCAGTCGTAAATAAAGAAATGCAATACATATGCTTACCACAGCTCTTGCAATTTGCGCATGTATAATTTGAGGTTTTCGCACATGCGTGGATAATTTAAATCTCAATTATAACTCTCCTTTTTATTTTGATATGATTTTAACGTACTAAAATTTTTCCTAATAAATTCTGTTTAACTCCTTAACCGGTTTGCCCGTACGCCTAACGTGCATCGATTTATCGAATTTTGAATTTTTTTGCATCGATTTATCGATTTTTTTTGTAAACAAAAAAAAATCATTCATAACAATTATAATTCAATAGTAAAATGACTTCCAATACGTAGATAAGACAAGTATTCAATGGATTTCCATTTGAATCAAAATAAGAAAACATTCCCAAAATAAGAGGTGTCATCTTATTAGATAGGAAGGAAAATAAACCAGTTAAGGGGTTAAAATGGTATAAATATCTCCAATATCCGTTAAATATTTCTCGAGTTTTTGTGGTTCCCAACATACAGACGCTTTCAAGAGACTTCATTTTATACTATGTGTAGGTATGCATTGTTATATTTTGTACTAATAATTGCGCAGATATACGCTTGTACGCAATATTGTTAAGGTAGTCTTTTGGGTTTTAGAAATAATACACTAAGTGAGCGTAAGAAAACCGATAGAAATGTGGCCAATCATACTTGTTGAAAGTATTAATAATGTCATCATATTATTTTATGATTCATAGAAATTGTATTTTTGGTCAATCATGCTTGTTGAAAGTATTAATAAAGTCGTCGTATTATTTTATGATTAACAGAAATTGCATTTTTAGTCAATCATGCTTGTTGAAAGTATTAATAAAGTCGTCATATTATTTTATGATTCATAGAAATCGTAT
>JAOUZG010000678.1:4442354-4453378 GCA_026289955.1 Argiope argentata | reverse complement strand
AATCCGTAGGCGAAAATTAAAAAAATTAAAATTTTAATCCGTAGGCGAAAATTAAAAAAATTAAAATTTTAATCCGTAGGCGAAAATTAAAAAAATTAAAATTTTAATCCGTAGGCGAAAAATAAATTTTTTATTATCTACACAAGTATCTCAAAAATTTTTTTATCAGTTTTTAATAACGTGTTCCCATTGCATTTACAAAAGCTCTGATTAAAAAATAAGTTAATGACTTCAGCAAATAAAACTTAGAAAAATGTCGTTTTGAGCACGAGATTATAGGAAATGAAATAAATAGGAAACGCGATATTTTTTGTTAACAATCAATGTGGGACTATAACCGTTTGTCTTCAATAACTACCACGGCTAGCCTTTAACATTATTTATTTGTAGACATTTACTAAACATAAACACACACACAAACAGTTATATAACAAAAGGGACAACATAACGAAACCAATTAAGACATTTACGAAAAACTAAAGACAATCCTCAATCGAGACGCTCTCTCTATGTTGGCTGGAGGTCGACTAACTGTGGTGGTCTAGGTGGATAGACTGATCTAGGTGGCGCTGATGTTTCCTCTAGGTGACGTTGCCACAGTTCCGTTATAGGACAAAGTTTTATTAGATCGTTTGCAATACCGAAGTGACTCATTCGATGAAACCATTAAAATGAATAAAAATATAATTTAACTCGCACGAGGACGTGGTGCTTGGCCGTTCAAGAAATGATGTCCTGACTTGATACTTTGAAATATGCAGAGCGGATTTCATTTTATTATTTTATTTAATTTTTAATTTATACCCAAATTACACTGATATTTATCAAAATTATATATAGTAGAGTTTCGTTTTCTTAAAAAAAATAATATTCATTTTTTGAACAATTTTTTAGAGGTACGAGCAACAGGATAGGGTATGGAATTTTGAAAAATTAAATTTCTCGTCAGATGCCTTCTTTCGTCAACCACACGCAGCTGAAAACGACGAGATCTTTCACAAAGTAGTCCTCGTAGGCCATCAAAACAGGATTTTAACTTTTAAACTTAATTGAAACCAAGTTAATCTAATCTAACTACTGTTAACATTTATTCATAATGAGTATTACTTATTTTCATCATCTCCCAAGGTTTCGTGTTTAGCAAGTTTTTAAGTGAAGGAATCGAATAGGATTTTTTTAAAATATTATTTTACATATCTTTACATGCGAAAGCTAAAAGCAATATTTAATCTCTTTTTGCTGTGATTGGAAAATTTCTGTCCAATTTTTCAAAGAAATTTGGTTTTTAAATTTAGTAATCGTAATGTCTTTAGGCGAGAAGCTGCAGAATACATTATTAAAAATCTTGCAAAATACTATACAAGGCAAATCACTTTGTTTAGGACTATCAAATCGGATAGATAATTATTTCTTGATCACCTCACCGAGAAAAAGTTTTTAAATTTTTATTCGATATTTAGTTAAAAATTAATAGAAAATTCAACCTTTTTTCCTCGATATTTGGAATATTTTATTGGGCTCTATTTATTCCCACCAATTCAAAAACAACTGAAAATATTTAACAATTTTTAATTAATAAATAAATTAATTAGTTTTAATACTTTTTAAAATTTGTAATAATGTAAATGTAATAATGTAAATGTATAAAGTAAAAGAGAGGCATCAATTTTTAGCATCTAAAAATTGATGCCTCTTTTACTTTAAAATTTGGAATTTTTCGGGTCATAAAAGAGTTGATTTTTAGACAATAGTCTAACTCTTTACAGAAAAAAATTCTACTTTTTATTGGAATCCTTGCTTGATGGTGACCCTTGAGAAAGTCATCCGGCCAGATTTCTCCTTTTTTCACTTACATATTTTTTTTCTCTCTTGTTTCTTCTCTTTATTAATTTATTATTATTATTATTCATCTATGTTCCACTATGTCTTTAGGAATAGCAGCATACTCGCTTTCTTAATACATTTGTGAATCTTTCTAATTAATTATGAAAATTGGCAAATTGTTATATACCTCTTTTAAAATTGTTTCTTTATATATATACATATTGTTACGTTTTTAGCGTAGCGGGTTCGGATTGAATGGACTTTGTATGAGGACAGCACAAACAAATTTATTTACAGCTATTTACAGTTAGTTATTTACAGGATAATTGATAAAGTAAAAATTTCAGATAAATACAATCCAGCAGTCAACAGTCAATTACAGCGTAAATGCAAGTCTTACGCACGATAAAAACAGACTGCAAAACAGCTATCGTATAGCACAGATACAGTAAATCGCAGCGAGCTCAATAACACAGCGTTAACAGCAAACGCAAACACAGCTCACACATCCTTTAGTCCAGCGAGACGCTTTTTATTTCAGAGCAAACTCTCAACTAACTCGATCAAATCACTATAGCAACTAACTACTCGCTCCGGCTATTCGTCCTTATATAGACGAAAAGCGCGTGCACCTGGATCTCGTGAAAATTCTCAAAATAACGCGCGCAATCCAGCAGCTACTAGACTATTCCTTTCGCCAAACCAATGAAGCTGGTGCGAGGCTCCTCGCCAACGTCGCCATCTTTGGCGAGTTTTCGTGCCGCTCGCCCGCTTGTAACAATATATATAATAGAGAGAGAGAAATCTCGTGAAACCGGTTTAAACTGGTTAATGAAAGATAAATAATGACTTAAATGTAATAATGTTCTCACATGGTAATTTAAAATTTGCGATTGCAGATTTCATTTTTTTTTTTGCTAATTTTATTACGAATGTTTTATATTATTCACTATGTCTTCCGAAAATAATGTTTTTGAGTCATCGCTTTTACACGCGGAGACAGATTAACAGACTTCAATTTGAAAAATGTCGTTCGAAATTTGAATGGATATCTATAGTTTTCGTGTAAAGATTGCATATCATAATCTGCTTAACTTTTTTCCATTTTCGGAACAAAATTCTAAATATGTTTTGGTCTTTAGATGGAAGATTTTAAACATTCTGACATAACAAATTTTTTGTCCTATTTCTTGACGATTACTTTGCTTTCTCTTTCTATACTTCGTATACAAATGATGAGAAAGATAAAAGTACGCACTTGCAAAAACAGTAGCACAGAATTTTGTTCGAAGAGACTCTTGAAAGGATTTATAAGATTAAGATCTTCACTTCTCAAGTACTAACAACAATAACGATGCCATAGAGATCTATCAACTTAAGTATGGCTAAGATTTCTTTTTTCAGTTATTGAAGAACAAAGCGTCGCTGAGGAAAGAAATACTATTAGTTGAAAGTGCTTTTTCAGAACTTCATTTTCAATTTTTCAGCGACAGCTTCCGAAATGGACTTTGAGAACACTCGATCTCCATCTGTTATTCGAAAGAATAGCAATCCATCGTAATATGATCCCCAAGTTCATGGTACTACTATGTGGAGGCACCCCTTTTAGCCAGAGGACTCGCGAGAACTGAGGGGGGGGGGAACAATATTCTTTCCCGAATATCATTCATCATTTTATCCCTCCCGCGCAGAGAGGAGGGATTGAGTTTTAAAGAAGAAAGTCTGGGAATATGTTTGCAGCAGAGGAAATGAAAAGATTGAATGCGATTTGAAAGTACATTATGCTCTGCGAAATTGACTCTTGTTAAATCTTTTTTTTCCCCTTTGATTGTCTTCTTTCTCTTCTGTAAGAATGATCTGCTGCGCATTTTGCCGTGAAAAATGCATTATGAAATGCTCGAACAAAATATGTATGTTTCTGTATTTGTGTTTTTGAGAATCCGTTATCTCTCGTTTAGTTTGGTGAAATGGATTTCTTTCCTCTTGAGCGATGTCTCAATTTGAGTGAAAAGCTATCTTCTGAAATATTAATAACGTTTTGTTTGCTTTTATAAAGAGATTTAAATTGTGCTCTTTTTCCTCCATTTTTTTTTTTGAAGTTAGCAATCTACAGTGATTTAAAATTGACCCATTATTTCAATTTATAGAGCTTAGCAATCTAGTTTTTCGTTAGTTTTCAAGGGCACCTTTAAAAATATAGATGGCCTGAACTCTGCATTTAAAGAGTTGCGATGATTGTAAAATGATGCGTAGATTGTAGATGCATTTAATAAAATACAACTGATATATTTTGGTTTTAAATTTACCCATTACTTCAATTTATAGAGCTTCAATCTAGTTTTTCGTTATTTTTCAAGGGCACCTTTAAAAATATAGATGGCCTGAACTCTGCATTAAAAAAGTTGCGATGATTGTAAAATGATGCGTAGATTGTACAGGAATTTAATAAAATACAACTGATATATTTTGGTTTGTGAGATTGCATTGTTGCCAAAGCCAAATTTCTTAAAATTATAATTGATATATTTATACGGATAGGAATAAATCTTATAATTCAAGCATTATTGAATAAGATTATCTTTTTTCTGGAATTTAATTTTTTTTTAAATTTTTGCATTTTAATAGTGTATTTTTATAATATTTTATGAGGCACTGTTTATATCGCATCAAAAAGATGAAAATTTGTCTCATCAGAACTTTATTAAGTTGATGGCATTTATCTAGTTTAGCATATATAATTTGGCGAAATTACGGAATCATTTTTTTTTATCATGCCAAAACATATTATTTTGGGAATGAGATTTTTTGGCTTCAACAAAAATCCGTAGGCGAAAAATAAACATTTTAATCCGTACGCGAAAAATTTAAATTTTATTATCTGCACGAGCATCTCAAAAATTTAGCTTTTAATAACGCGCCATCGTATTTACAAAAGCTATTTTTTTAAAAAAAATAATGTAATGACTACCGCAAATAAAACCTAGAAAAATGTCATTTTGAACACGTGATCATATGAAATGATGTAAATAGGAAATGGGATATTTCTTTAAACAATAAATGCGAGACATAACTTTTTTTGGATCGTTTGCAATATTTAAGTGACTCATTAAATGAAACCTTTAAAATGAATATGAATATGTATTCACTTGCACGAGCACGTGGTGCTTGGCCATTCTAGAAATGATGTTCTAACATGATACATTTGAAATATACATAGCAGATTTCACTTTTAATTTTTTAGTTGAAATAGAAAATCTTATTAGTATAAAGATGATTTTTCAAGCCAGAGTATTCTAAAAATAACGATTAAGATTGTGATTAAAATGTTCAAAACCCATTAATTCATTTTTATAATCGTTTAATAAGATGTTTTATGTTTCTACCACATATTGAAAGTTGGTTAATATCTTCATTAAGTTTTTAATGAGAAATTTTAGAATTCTTATTATTAGCGTCCTCTTTATCTCTTTATGCGATTATTCGATTGGCTAATCATATTTGGCGACAAATGTTAACAAAACGCGCCTAAATTTTTTCTGGCTTTCATTCAACTCTCCATCTAATTAATATCAGATTACGAGATCGTATCTGTTTCGGAAAGGACGAACTTTTCTGTTAGTGGATTCTCGTGTTTTTTTCATTTACTCTCCTCTTTAAGAAAATGGTCAGATAATCTGGCAATTTCCCCTACCACAAAGAAGGGGGGGGTAATATATTGTGTTGCTCGGCTTTACGTTTACGTCGTTTACCGCGCTCTTAGTTGGTCCCCTCTGATTAATTTTAAGTGGTAATTAATGTAAGTCGTTTCCCGTTATTTATGTTTTCCTCCTACTCACACCATTATTCCACTGGTTATTTGGAAAGTACAAAATCTGGGTAATACTGTATTTATATAAAAAGATGACTATATTTTGTTGGTATGAATCATGATAAAATAATGAACTAATTTTTTAAACTAAAAAACAACAACAAAATCCCTAATTTGTTAAGATTTTTTCTTTGTGTTTTAAGGTGACCAGGGACCTTTAAAATGAGTTTTTGCAATTTTCACCTTAGCAATTTGAAGTTTTACAGGCATTAAGAGTAAGACTATAGGAGATGACCCATTGAATGTTAAAGCATTATATAAATTTATTTATGAGTTGGGGGGTTAGTATAATATATTATTAGCGATAAATAACGTTAATGAAAAATGTTCCAGAAGCTCCAAATTTGTCCGAAAGCGCTCCAATTTTTATTATTCCTTTCTCTAACCCTTCTGAAACGAAAATGGGATTAATCTTGAAGTTTGAGTACGATAATTGAGTACTACTGATATTTTTTTAAAAAGTTTAAGTAATTTTGAGTTATTGTATTGGTTAATTTTGATATTTCGAACAAATTTGGAGCGCCTGGAACATTTTTAATTAACGTTATTTATCGCTAATAATATATTATATTACCCTCCCCCTGTCTCTTAAATAAATTAATATAATGCTTTAACATGCAATGGGTCATCTCCTATAGTGTTACTCTCCATGCCTGTAAAACTTCAAATTGCTAAGGTGAAAAAATGCAAAAACTCATTTTAAAGGTCCCTGGTCACCTTTAGGAGTGCGAATTATCTTATTTCTTTCTCTCAAATTTCTTCTTGCTCTATATTGTTTCTGACCTATGGAAGAAAAATAACGCGAGCTATATATATTCTTGTCTATCATTTCCTTCGCAGATGTTTCGCTGACCCAAGATTACATCCACTTCCGAATTTAGGCCTTCCTCTTCCCCCTGTTCTTTTTTCTTATCTCTTATTGGGTACCTGTGTAAACAAATGCTCCGTCCCTGGTTTTTATCAAAAAGAGCCTGATGCTAGCTTCTAAATAAAAACTCAAGTCTGATTACAAAGAGAAGTACGTTTAATAACATGGAACGTGAGTGACGTAAAAAAGGATATTTGTTGGCATTTTTTAAAATTTTTATTTATTTTTATTTTTTGAGAACTATTTATAAGTAGAAGTTCATAAAAGCAAATGATATAAATTCTGCCTCTCAAAAAAAATCATAAAAAGTTAAAAAGCGTATTTAAACACTTGAGACATTCATACATAATTGTCCTTATTTGCGAAAGCTAACAGAAAACCAAAGTGAAATCACTGAACATCTCGAATCGATTAAGTTTTAATTGGAATTTTTTATTGTTTTTAATACATTTTTATATGATTGATTATTACAAACTGATTATTATATTATGACAAACCTGTGATCTAGATATATATGTGTATTTCTAGGGTATACCTATTTTTTGCATATTCACGTAAGAATTTGCATATTCATTTGCAGGTGAACTTTTATTCTCATTGATTGCTACAAGTTTGCATAGGGAAGGTTCCATCTTGTGCAGTAATTGTATGCATTGTAATTTGGAATACAGACTGTCGGATTCACAATTTATGTTCTTTATGTAATTACACCACGACGTTATATTCGGGGACCCCACATGTTGTGCATCAAAATACTCATCTAGACGTGTTCTATCCGAATCTGTAAATACTAACCAATGCATACCTTGTGGGACACCCCGCATTTTTATTTTGAACTAGCCGCCTTTGGCGACCAGTCGGTTCGCCAGTATTAATGCTCGCTAATATTTTATGTAGCTGTGGCTCATAACAGGTTTTTCACCAAAATATTTTTAAACCAAACAAATTTTGATAATCATATAATTCATTTAGAGTATTATTTATTATTATTTTCTTCAGATGTTCTGTTCTTTCTCTTTCTATCTGAGCAATGATTGTCCTGGAATTGATATTTTACTTAAATGGTGGAGGGAAAGGTCTAAAATTCTACGTTTTTATAGAATAATGATATTCAAATTTTCATAAATGTAAACACACTAAACAAATAAAGACACAATTGGTTTTCAAGAGATGCGAAAGTTTAAAAACAGCTTGGAAAATGCCGCGCTCACAGGAAATAGTGGTGACACCCCCCTCTTTTCTTTTTTTTACTATACTTTTTTTTCTTCACTACTTTTCTTTCTACAAACCCTTTTTCCCCTTTGTTATTCTTTTTTTCTGCCCTGCCCAGACTTTATTTTGAGCAGGCATAGATTAAATATTCATACCGACTAATAATAAAAGCAACTATTTTCTCTCTTTTTTAAACATCCCGTTATCTATGAATGAAAACCAACTGACTTCGCGTATTTCTTTCTAAACAAATCATTATTTATTACTTCCTGCTATCTCACTCAGTTGGTGTGGGGGGAGGAAATGAAGATTTTTGGCGGGAAAGAAAGAAAAGTCTCGTTTTAACTATTTTTCTCAGTTTTTTCATTTTTTCTCGCCATAAGAACCATCCTCGTGTCTTAACGAAAATATTTTTTAAAAATTAGCCGAATCGGTCAAGCCGTTCTCCAGTTTTGCGCTTAGCAACGCATTTCGAGTTGCATTTTTATTAATATAGATTTTTAAGTGCCGAAAAGGTATTTTTTGCTATTACCTACTCCACAGCTGTTGAGGGAAAACACCTAATATTTTGATTAATATTTAACTAAGAATGTAAATAAGATTTCATGACGCCGATATATATTGTGCAACTGCTATCCTATAAATAACTGCATGCTAATTTTGGAGATCTACACCCTAATGCTTTGTCCAACTCCTCATTTTGAGCGATTTTCGTGTGTGAACTTTCTCATATCGCTATTTATAGATAAAATCCAGTCTATAAACATTATCGTTTGAATAAAATTCATAAAATGTATGTCGCTTTGGAACTAGAGAAATAATCATTTCAAAAAGAGGAATCAAACTGTTATTCTCTATCATATTGGAGCTTATTTTAAACTGGAAAACTACCTTCTCTGTTCATTCCTAATCTTCTGTCACCACCTGTCGCTGTCATAGATGGATGACATCCTCGATTACCCGTTATGTATAATATTCTCCAAAATCAGCTCGTACGATTTCGGTAATTACTATTGCTTTGACTCCACGGAGTGGAAGACATAGCCGAGAGCATTTTCCAAAGCGAGAAGCAAATGGTAATTTTGAACCAAACGGTTCTCGATAAACTTAACCGATTGCGATTATGTACCCGTGATTAGGAACACGACTGCTGTCCAATCGCTTCATTTGAATCGCAATCAAATTTCATCGATTCGGGGTCCTTTCGGTCTTCCAAGCAAGTAACGATCCTCTCGCTACATCCATCGCGAACGTACATTAAAACTGAGCTGCTTTGGAACGTGAGGTAGCTATTAATGTGTTAATATGTCCCCGCGGAGCTACTAGCGAGTGTGGGAAGATGGAAAAATCGATTATAAGATTTCTAATATTTTTTTTCTTCACCTCCTTGCTCTCGTTTGTTTTTGGTAATGGTCATGTCGGCGTGAACTTTCTTAAAAGTTTCCCTCTTAGTTGAAAGAGTTTCTTATTTTTATTTAGTGTGTGTTCCTCTGGATGTTATGCTTTTTATACTTTTGTTAATGCGGAGATTAAATTTGATGGAAGTGCTGCAGCACTAATAGGATTGCGGCCCAGTTTTAAAAGCTTGATTTTTAGTTTATTCGAAGTAAGATTGCGGAGTGAGAATTTCTTAGTTTTTAGCGAACCTATAATATAGGGGATTATTTTTACATCCCGATGCCTGATTATCTAATCTATCAATTATAATTTATGACGACCATGGTTTCTTGGTCCAACCTCTGGTTTATCTTGCATGTAGGTTTGAAGAAGGGCTTGGATGTAGACCTCAGTTCCATAGTTACTAAATTGCTGTCGTTGTCGTGTTCGGCTTTACAACGGAAGGAGGGGTGCTGTAGCTTCTGAGTGTAAGTCATAGAACAGACTCTCCGACCCGCCACGAAGGCACACGGATTAACCATCAACACTGAATGACCGGACCGCCGTAACAGAAATTTGCGGGAACTGTGGGTGAGTCCTAATGGCCATCACCGGCCATGGTACAACCCTTCCCGAAGGAAGTACGTCCCGTCATCGATGGGAGGAGCCTGACCCCCACCTTTTAGTGTATCCACCGGGTTGGCGAGGTCCAACCACCATACCGGAAGCATCTCATCCTCAATTATGAGGTACCTCCCAGGGGAAAACTTCTGAGGGTATGGGCCCCTGAAAACCCGAGGACAGAAGTGTGACTTCTAGCTCACACCCGTCACAAAATCTTTTTACAGGGCGGACTTCATTCATATATTTCATTTATTCATCCACAAATAGTAATTTAGATCTCAAAACGAGAATGATAATTTCTTACTCGGTACCCTCAGTGGTATTACTCTCGACATGAGGACTTTGTGGCCACAATAGATTTAACGTCCACCACACACACGAAAATAGTTACTAGGCCCATCTCTAAAATAACTATTATTTCTTTAGAACTGGATGTTAATCAAGCTTTACGTTTATAATTTTGGATTGATAAATGTGATATAGTCTTGATATGTTATGAGGATAAAGTTATGGATATTATTTGGATCCTTTAAAGCAGATATTAACAGGTTCGCTGTCAGTAATTCGAACCATATATCTATTTAGATGACTATTTGCTTTTTCTTGATTATAAAGAGAAGAGATTATTTAATTAGAAAGTGAATGTAAACCACTAGCGATTCAAGCTGCTGCCAATCGTTAAAAATAAACTGCGTCGAAAAGTAATTTACAATATCGTGTTTGAAAATTTTACTATACAAAGATTTGTCTTGCAAAATTTGAAAATATACAAACTACGGGTTTTGAGTTATGTCAATGATATTTTTATATATTTCTAGTCTTGACTGTTGATTGCATTAAACGTGTTTTGATAAGTAATATATGATGTCTCTTTATCATATTGGCTTTTGTTTTGTTTGTTTTGGTTTTAGGTTTTTGAAGCCTCAAAATGCGTGGACAACAAATTGGCGATTTATCGCTTTTGAGGCATCCGTTTTTCGCTTTTAGGGCAATAAAAAATAATGATGAAACATCTCAAATTTAGCGATTTATCGCCAACTAAAGTTACAACTTGTTAAGTTACAACTTACTGAAATCTTACGAATTCTCTTAATTTATTTAAATCATTAACCAGTAATCATGAGACTATTAGATTACGCATGTGTCGATATTTAGAAAAACGATGTCCCCCCCCCCCCCCGAGAAGGGGGGGGGAGAGAGAAAGGAGAGAGAGAGAGAGAGAGAGAGAGAGAGATTGAGAGATTATTATTT
>JAOUZG010000678.1:4416681-4436007 GCA_026289955.1 Argiope argentata | reverse complement strand
TCATAAAAATATTTGAATGGACCAAGTGTCATAAAAATATTTGAATGAGCCAGGTGCCATAAAAATATTTGAATTAGCCAAGTGCCATGCAAATATTTGAATTAACCAGGTGTCACTATACTATATCAAAGCTAATTCCACACAGAAAGATTTTGTGTGTGTGTCACCATTTCCTCTATTGTGAGTGACAAGCCTGCCTTTCATTGTTAAATGTTATTGAATACAATTCTAAACTAACGGATTCTATTTATATCCTTTCTATCCTGTCGCTAAATTCTTTTTCCTAATCTTATTCAAACATCCTTATCCGAAACCTCATATATCCGATTGAATAATAACACGTCATGTGCATGCACCTTCACAAAATGCATTATCACTCTCCTCTAGGTGTGAGCTGTCTCCAATTTCCACCTCATCACGGCCTTTCCATTTTTGTTGAGGGAGAGAGAAAAAAATCATGATAAGCGTCGATTGACGGTCTCTCACTTATCACCTGCGTTTCAATTTTCTCGTCTGCGCGCCCGTTTTCATTGTCAGCGGCACCCATTCCCCGGCATTGATCATTTCTCCCACCTATCAGCCATGCCCATCTTCTTTCGAATGAACGAAAAAGAGTAAAAACAGTGCGAGAGAAGCCGTAAAAAGTTGAGCTATCCGCTGACAGACCCGCCAGGCCGCTCGCAGATAAGGAAAGTGATCCCACTCGTATAAATCAACTCAACACTTCTTGGAGCGTAAAAGCGTTGCTGCTTTTTGTGCCATCATCGCTAAATCACCCCCGCGTGCCATGGCCCAAAGATGCCAGATTATTAATGTTTGCCTTCGAGGGTTTTGTTATCCATGAGGCGTGAGAATGGATTCTTGTCTTTTCTGGAGAGTGAGAGATGACATCGGTCAGTGCAGGAGATGAAAAGTGAGCCATCTGTCTGTATGTCCCACTGCACGATATTCCTCATGGAATTGACCTGAATTCGAAGAGGATCGGCTAGTCATTCTCAAAGAGTATCCTCTACTTGAATGCATGTATCCCATCAAGTCTTCAAAGTATCCATCTATTCGTATTGGAGATTTTCGAACAACCCCGTACTGGAAAAATACAAAGTAGCAATTTCTTCCCTCCCAAAAAGCCCCCCTTTATTTTACAATAAAGTAAAGCATATATATTTTAACCCAAGTGTCCCTTGGGGTGTCTGGGCTATAATACAATCAATCTTTTTACCTGTTATCGTTATGTTGTGCTTGTTGGAAACTGACTTC
Source organism: Argiope argentata (assembly GCA_026289955.1). Classification (NCBI taxonomy): domain Eukaryota; kingdom Metazoa; phylum Arthropoda; class Arachnida; order Araneae; family Araneidae; genus Argiope; species Argiope argentata. Next base: position 4,434,750 of record JAOUZG010000678.1, on the reverse strand, counting down.
AACAGCTTGTAAACCTCTGATTCATGGCACTTTTGTTTGAAACATTGCCAAAATACTTTGTAGAAATTATTTTTAAAAAAGCAATATATTATTTTATAATTAAATAAAATAAAGCTATTAACTGGTTTAAATTTCATTGTACTGTAAATTTCTTTGATAAAATGACACTGACGATTGGAAAAAGGACTGATTTCCTTCTTCCGCCAAATTTTCTTTTCATCTTATTATTAATCGAAGGTTCTCGTTGGTTAATGAAGTATTCGTTAAGTGAAGGTTTCTCGTTTGATATTTTGTTAATATTATATTTGTAAGTCTGAGCATGGTTCTCTTCTATGAGGTTTGGTTATTTTAAAGGCTTGACTATTGTTCTCGTAACCTGAGCATCCAAAGTTAGGTAATTTGTCTTGGAAACAATTCCCTAACTTCAAATGCATAAAAATAATTGTTTCCTTCTGGTAATTATGTAAGTTCGGATTTTAAACAGAGTCTAAAGATTTAATGACTTTATTCAAATTCTAAAGTTGAAGTGGTATTTGTATTAATCAGTCAAGGAAGTTATTGAAGATGTTTTTACTTGGGATTAATGGAAGTACATTATTTTGTATAAGTTTTTAAAATCAGATCGACGTGAAAGAACATGGTGATAAGTGATTATAAATGTTTGCAGTTAGGTGTGAAAGCTTAAAAAGCGTGACAAACGGATCGGTTATTTCGTTTTTCTATTCAATATTCGACATCAGTCGGTTTTGAAGATGAAATCCCTTTTGTGTGGGTAGACTTCATGAATTTGATCCATTGGTGCAGTTTGTTAGATTGCGTATTGTGTTTATACATTTGATCAGTTTGATAAAATTCTGTTCTTGTTTAAAGATGTCAGATAACATATACCAATTTAACCATTCGAGTTCTGTACAATAGACATTTCTTAATCTTTTTTAAAGAAATTATTTTTCTTTTAATTCATTTTTCAAAAAAGTGAACTTTGGAGTTTTGTTGGGTTTTTTTCCTTCCATGTTTGATGGAAAATCATAAGAGTTAATCCTGTTAATCGACAGATCCTCGTACTTCCGAACTTCGTATTTATTGTCAGCTGCATTTTCCCCCAACCTAGTGTTTTTTTAAAGGCATTAAATTTTTATTTATCGATATTCACATAACACAAACACATAATACCTAAAGAAAATTAACATTTCTTTAGGTACTAACGTAACAGTCAGTATTGTTACAGATCAGCGCTTTCGTTTATAATAGGCTTGAAGACAATCGGCAGGCCTCAGTAGAAAACACCAACGACAATTATTTCACACTAAAACACTTGCACAAAGCCGACAAATACATAGATGGCACATATGTACAGCCGACACGAACACACATCAGCACACTACAACAAACAATACCCCACAAGTAGAAATTGATCAAGACACAGAAAGCGACCAGAGATAATCTAGCAGGAGAGGGGATCCTCGGAGCTCCTCTTTACGGTCACTCCAAGCTGCTGAGATTCTCGCTGTCTCATCGCTTTACCTGCCGACTTACTATCACCCGACTGACTACTCCACACATTACATGATGCTGATACCCAAGTATACAACAGAACTCGACACACAGCAGTTCAGCAATCGCTTGAACTCCACAAAACGCTGGCACTCCGTCGGGCTCCTCCGCCGTTGCTATCCTCTAGAAGACTCGTTACTTGTCTTCTAGTCCAACTTCGATTCCGGTTCGATTCCCATTGCAGTTGTAATGCTTAACAGAGCTCCTAGCCCCTTTCTTGGGATTTAATCTGCGGTAAATGCAACCCTTGTAGATGATCTTGTTGCCAGTAATTAACGTGATTAGCTTCGAAAGGTTAAAGAAATGTTTAACGGAGCTCCTAGCCCCTATTATATTTGTAGCTAGAGACTGCTGAACTTTTATAGATCCCGGGAGGCGGGTCGAGAACCTTCTAGGTTAATCAAGAAGCATTTCAGTTTCTATTGGAGGGGTCGTTAAAACGCTGCAACTGCTTTCTTATGATGTCTTTATTCTTGCCGGGAAGCACAATTACAGGTTTGTAACAATATTTAACTGAGCTTTAATTTTGGGAGCATTTTACTATCTGTATCAGTTCAGAATGATTGATCAGAACTGATGATTAAAGAAGGCATTGTTGATTCTGACAGTACTCTTGACGAACTGTTTTTAATCATCCTGTGCACGTTTACTACACTTCTTAAGTGCATAAGCAACATAGTGAAAACATTATAGTATACTAAAATAAATCTGTTTCCATTTAAAACCACATAAATTATTTTAAAATAAAATTATTCCCGAGAAGCAATCGGAACATAACACTTCGTTGCAGTAAATAACGAATATAGTGTGTCAGCGTAATTTTCCTTTCCAGGGAATTTCCCTTTCCATGGTGAGCTAATAATTCTGCACGGGAGTTGAACCTGTCCCTAAAATTCATTCATTACGAGACCACAATGCAAGAATCCGCTGGGCAGAAAGAGTACTAAATTTCAGTAATTGGATTTACCATTCGCTGTCTCGGCAGTGCTTCCGTGTCGCCGGTGTGAGAGGGACAGTCTCTCGGACTTGTATTTATTCTTTCGTCGAAATTGTAGAAGCTTTACGATTTCCGTGTTGGAAAAGTTTTCGCACTTAGGATTTCGTTTTGTCCCCCCCCCCCCTCCACTTGTCGTTAATTGGATTATTCGGGAAAGGTGGAGGAAGGGGAAGTACGAGCGCGCCAAAATCCGTTCCGACAAACTCGCGGTGGAATTTTTATCTGTTTATTCCGGTGTCATTTTTCTGAATCAATAATTTGGATTTGGGAATTATGTGCGATTGTTTCTTTTTAAATTTCGTCTGTGCTGTATCGTAATGAATGTGTGATGCTTTACGAATGATAATTATTTAACACCTTTTATTCTTCAAATATTGCATTAATTCTGTATCGGATCTGTATAGCTTTTAAAGAACGCGATATTCAACGATAAATTGAAGGATTAAAATTGTATTCTTGAAAAATATTTTTTTTTCCTTCGCTTTGTTGTGAGTTTCATTAACGCGAGTAGTTGCGTAGATACATGTATGTTTGGATTTTGATTAGGAATGAGTTATTATCATGTCAGAACATGATATTGTTTTTGGAATGAGGTTTTGTGGCGTCAACAAAAACCTGTGGGCGAAAAAAAAATCCGTAGGCGAAAAAATGAAATTTTATTATCTGCAAGAGCATCTTAAAAAATCAGTTTTTTTAAATGCATTGTCATTGCATTTACAAAAGTTCTGATAAAAAAAATAAGTTAATGATTACAGCGAATAAAATCTAGAAAATGTCAGTTTGAGCACGTAACTATACGAAATGAAATAAATAGGGAATGTGACATTTTTTTAAGCGAGACAAAGTCTTTTGGATCGTTTGCAGTAGTAAAATGACTCATTCAATGAAACAAATTAAAATGAATAAAAATATAATTTAATTAGCACAAGCACGTGGTCTTTGTCGATCAAGAAATGATGTTCTGATACATTGAATATGCATTGATACATTGAAATATGCATAGCAGATTTGCTTTTAATCTTTATTTCTGTTTCTGGCATATCAATAAAAAAATTTTATCTATCGTTTTTCTTTAGGTTTTCATCTTTTTTTCTTTCTTTTTGCAGAACCTGTTTTTAAACAGATGATTGGTTTTCTAAACGCACTTTCATTTTATATGTTGATTGTAATGGCTTGAAACGAATAAGATTCGGATGTAGATAATTTAACTCAAGTTTTATTGAATGGCTACTTTATTTTTAAGCACGTATTCAGGAAAATAAATGAAAAAGTTTTTAATTAAAAAAATATTAAAATGAAATTTTTGTTATTTTTTAATTTTTTTTAAAAATTATTTATTTTAGAAAAGTTTAAAATTCATGAACCAAAATATCCGGCAATCTTTTACAGTTAATGCATTTTAATATATCATGGTTTGCTAGTTTTTGTATTGTAATTATACTTTTATGGTTTTGCAGCATTGGGTTTAGATAATAGTCAAGCAATCATATTAAAAAGAATTGATATAACATTCTGTTTTAAACGTCGCTTATCTTGTCACTTATTATTTGGAATCTTGTGTAGTCCTGGTTTTGAAAAGTAGATCTACTTTTCTTTTCTCGCTTTGTTATCTCATATGGAATAATCTGTTTGTTTACACTTTCCATAATCTTTGTTTCAAAAATTCACTTGATGAATTTATATAAATATTTTTAACCTTCTATTTAAGCGAAAAAATGTGCTTAATATATTATGTCTTGAAGTTTTCCGTGTAAAATTTAGGATTCATATTGTTACAAAAAATTCTTCCCTGCGGGTTCGCTTGTTGTGGTGAGAAGACACAATCAGCACACCTCATTAGAAAACAACAGCTACATTCATTTACACACGAAGACACTGACACAAAGACGACGAATACATAGAATGTCAGATAAGTACAACTTAGAGAGCACACAGTAGCCCACAAGTAGTAATTGACCACGGCTTCTAAGCTGTCAAACAGAATTTAGGAGGGATCGTAGGAATACAGTCTCTCCACACGATTGAAGTTATCACTGTTTTCTCGTTTTAGCTGACGACTCACTACCACACGACTGGTTACTCCTCACCCTATGTGGGCAATAGGACTCGACACACAACAGTTCATCACTCGCATGAACTACACATCACACTGGTTCTCCCTTGGGCTACTCCGCTGTTTCTTTTCCTAATCTCGACTACTCGTTACTTGCCTTCGGCTCCAACTCTGCTTCCAGTCCAATTCCATTAATCTCAGCAGCCTATGTGTTGGGTTGATGGGGCGCCTAGCCTCGACAGGGGCCTACCCCCGGTAATGGTTTACGATCACTATTCATCCTTTACCCTCTTTAATGGAAACTGGAGCTGAGGCCTGCAGAAGCTGTATAAATTGTATTAGCCAAGTTGAGGGGAGGATGAGGTGGCGAGCGTCAGGACTCTTTGTGATTGGTTGAAAAATGTGTGGGGTGTAGGGGTATGCATCCTTTAAGTTTGGAGATGTTTTAACTTGAGGGATATTAAGAGTTTAGAACTGTTGAAAAGTATGAGAAGTTTAGATAATAGAAGCCTCTCTGCAGCTTGCGACTGCCAGCCTTTTATAGCTCCCACTAGGCGGGCCGAGAATCTTCTAGGTAAATCAGAGCGCATCTTGGTTTCTATTGGAAGAATCGTGAAAATTTTAAAAGTTTCCAGCAATATCCATTTTGTCACCAAATGGTCGTTAAATTTGTCGATAAGGTCAGAGATTACCCTATAAGCACGCAATAGGGCTAATCGTAAACAGTTTTTCTTGCGATGACACAATTCGTACAATGAAGCAAAATTACAGGTTTGTAACCATATTATATTTAAAAATCAAAATATTTTATCTAAATTCTCAGTGATTCATGATCAAAGTTTAGTTTCAAAACATGACAGTTAGTAGCATATATCGGATATAGAAACAAATTCGTTTTTTAAAGGTTGAGCAAAATATAGTATAATTTTCTAAGTATCGCATTAATTAATACTCTTGATTTAGAAAGAATCTTTTAAAAAGGGTGTGGCCACTTTGCATTGACAATAAAAACACGACATCCGCCACTGATTAACGTTATCTCGCATGACATGAACAATATTTGATATTAAACCTGACAAAACCTTTCTTGTATTTTGTCCATTCTTTGTCGCTTATTTACTTGTCAACCGTTTTATGCATCACGCGCCAGTTCGCGACGTGTGTATCAAGTAGCGAAATCGGGTCAACTCGTCACTACCTTACACCAGAATCGTTTGAAAACTTCTTCGTTCGAGATGCCCCTCACGCGAACCTCCCCAGCTGCTTTTCTTTTCTTTTCTGAGGCTAATGGTATCCTTAATACCCTCTCGATATAATAATAATGATAAAAGTAAAATATTGGTCTTCCGATACGCAACTTGCATGCGCCGATGTTTCTTTTTCGTTCTAAGTGACCATTTTGGGGTCGGAATGGGGAAGAGAGGAGGGTATTCTTAATTGAGAGGCCCGACCTCCGTTTGCCGATTTTGCCTGGTTTTCGTTTCGGTGGGCTTTTAAAAGCGGGGGATCGATTCTCCCTCCCCCCCCTTGGTAATGATACTTGTCGCTGGAGTAGAAAATTTCATTTGGACTCAATCGAGAGAGGCGAGGGGGGGTTGAGGAAAAGACAGACTGGTGTGCCCTGTGGTTTAAGTTTATTGGTGGTGAATTTATTTTATTTATACATGAAACTGGAACATTTTGAAGAAACTTTGATTTTCTGAATAATATTAAAAATTCACTACAATAATTGTAAGTTATCCATAGATATCTAATTTCTCTATCTTAAATTGCTATTTGCTAAGGAAAAGGTAGATAAAAAAAAGATAAGAAAATTGTTATCTTAAAAAAATTATTGCAACCGCCTTTGGTGATTAGTTGTCCGTCTATTATATTCATTTTAATATATGAAGTCAACTAACTGTGATAAATTACATATTACAGTATAATATGGTATATTGGTATAATAATTATACCAACAAAAGAATATACAGGCATTTTACGGGAAGAGAAATCTTCTCTGTGGTACTATTTTAAATTAAACTTGAACAATTAATTTTGAGCAATTTGATTTTTTAGTAGTGTCTACATATCAGAGAATATGTGTGGCGAAATGGACCCAATTATTAAGGCTGGAGACCTAGGTTTTGTTGCACAATGTCTGTCAAAATTTAAGAATGATAATGAATAGGCGACCACTGACCACAATATAGATGTCAAAAACTTTAATAAGAAATAAAAAATTTCAAAACTGATATAGTGGCTATGGTCGGGAAACTTTATTATTTTTCTTTCCCATATCGGATGTAAGATGATTTTTTTAAAAAAGATTTTGAGGGAATGAACTTTTATATGAGACAAAAAGTGGCGAAATCGTACCAAAGATTCAAGATACTTTATTTTTCATAATTATTTTAAATATAAAGATTTATTCAGTATTCATTTGCCACTAAAGCCTGTCGCTACCTAGGAAGATGCTAGTGATCAATGTTAATGCAAGGAATGACATTTGTTGGTTATTAATCCTTCGTTAGTCTCAGCATCTATTAGATATGCATATAGTCTGCATCTGTTAGATGTTTCTAATACATCACTGTTTGAATTTTTCTTATTGTTTATATCATCATTTAAACTAGTTATTAAAATTATAAAAGGATTATCAAAATCAGATGAATATAAATTGAATAATTTTATATTCGGAAATACATGTTGCCATTTAAGGATGAAAATGATAGAGACTAAAGGAGGGTTCAAAGCAGATTGATTGAAGATTTCAAATCAAGATATATATATATATATATATATATATATATATATATATATATATATAATCTTCAAACGTTTTATAATTTATCATTTCAATTTCAAGTTTGAAAATAATACGTATTTTCAAATGTAATGAAGTAAAATAATAACGAATTTGAAATTAGTAAATTTAAAACGTAAAAAACGGCATCTGACTATATTTGTTTGAATAAAAAAATACCCCCTTTTTTAAGAACTTTTTAATTACTTTAAAAATATATATTTGGGCCAAATTCAACAACCTTTTCCCATCATTGAGTTAATTTTTCTGCTTGAATTTTCTTTTTATACCATTATAACTTTAAAAAAGAAGAAGAAGAAATTCTGAAAAATGTAACAGAAGCGATAGGACACTAATTGCTTTTTAGTATAAAAAAAGTAACCGAGGCAATATTTCTTTGTTAAACTTTTATAATGAGAAGTTCTTAAAATATCGCTCTACAATACTTCTTATTCTTTTTGTGTGAAATGCTGAATTGATTGGAAATTCTGTTTTAGTTGAATGCTTCTTTTCTATTATTACAAGAGTCAGGTTACATTTTTAGTTTTAAATGACTGAATTTTGCATAGTATACGAATATCGATGAATTTTTTTTAAAATTCATAATTATCAGTAAGGATTTTCTGAGGAAAAGAACATGTTAACCTAAATAATAGCGCATATTTCCTGCATGTCTGGGAAAAAATTGTTTCTCCCATTTCTAAGAAATGATGAATTTTAGGTTGAGGTCATTATCTATTGTCTTGAATTATTTATTTGAGCCATCCGAGGTTAATGCGTTTCTGTTGCTGATGTTTGTTTTGAGCCGATCATATTATTTTCCCTTTTTTATTTGATAGAAAATTATGAATTTGATGTCTGAATGTTATATCTCAACGAACTATTAATCGCAAATTTTGGTTGCCTTAAATTTTTCTCGCTTTGAATAGAAGAAAAAGGAAAGAAAAAAAAATGAAACTTTCCATCCTTTCCACGTTTTATTTCCTTTTGCTGAATTCGGAAACTTTGTTGAGTTCTTCTTTTGCTGAGTTCGGAAACTTTCGTTTTCAATATTTTTCCATGTTTTCGAAACGGATTTTGTTAGTTATTTTTTCTACACGAGTTTTCGGTACTAGCCGGTAAGAAAGTTATCTCAGACAATTATATGTAGCAGTTATCAATACTAAAGACTTTTACGTCTCATAAAAGAAAAGAAGTGATTATGTATTTGGAATTAAAGTAGAAGTACGTTTATTTTGCAAAAATTAATAGACTCAAAAACATGTATCACATAAATTGCTCTGACATTAAGAATTACCTAAAGGCGTTTGAATTGTGATCAGTGGCGGATTTGGGGTTTCAGAGGCCTGAGGCGCATTTTTCCGAGTTGAAAAGATTTCCCCTTCAATTAAGAGGAGAAAGTAACCAGTTTATTTTATCTTTTTGCGCAGTACCAATGCCTAACGATTCGTATTGTAAATGAGCCCTGTTTTTAACCTTCAAATGTGCCCAAAATTATAAAGCCACGATTACAATATTTTCAAAAATAGAAACGAAAATGCATTAAAAAATTATATGCTTACCAATCTTCGCATTGGCCAATGGTCAAACACAGAAATGAATTCCTTTCCACAGCACGAATCAAAGTCAATAGTTTTCAAACATGAAACACTAAATCCCTAACATGATGTTTTGGAGAAACTAACGTCCTTGAACAAAGATCTTCAAACCATGGCCGCTAACTAAAATGCGTCCTATGTCCTATTATACAAACATATTCATTACCTTGAGAGCCATTCCTGTACTTCATAGGTTCCGAGTGTGCAGGAGGGTGTAATATGAAATCTATCTCTTTTTTTTTCGTACAAGATAAAAGATGTAAAATGCCTCCCCCACTCCTGGTTGACTTTTTACTCTCCCATTCTCAGAATAGTTTTCAAGGGTACTTACTGATACTGCATGATTCTTTGATTGTGATAGATGAACCGAGAGTGGTAATTGAGTGTAAAAATGAAAGACATTATTTAAAAAAATATAATCTTTTTTTAAAAATTTAAATTATTATTTTAGAACTAAATTTTGAGGCCCCTTAATTTATGAGGCCCGAGGCGTGTGCCTCATGCGCCTGTTTAGAAATCCGCCTCTGATTGTGATACAAGATACGGCAAAAAAAGTGTAATAAAATTACCGTTTCTTTTTCTATGTTGGTTTGACAAGCAATGATATATTATAACAAGACCACCGTTCTTTCGTTTGCTGAGTCAAACTCGTCTGAAGCGCCGTGTGTGACTGCAATGTCTAACGCCTAATTCATTTCAAATGCCCCTCTTCTGACACTTGCCGCGTGATTCCATTGATTAGGGCTTGGTGCCAAAAGTAATTTATTCCGTTTACCACACAAAGCATTCTAGTAGAACACCGACGTAGACTGAATTAAGATTTTTTTTCTTTCCTCTTGAGTTGGTATTAATAATTACTTAAGTATTTTGTTCGATGTGCGAATGTGAGACAGTAGTTTTGATTTGGGTATAAAGGTAATAATCCTATTGTGGTGGAATGTAGATTATTAGGATTCGTGCAGGAAACATTTTTTTCAGGAACATATGTTTTAATAACCACATTCATTCACTAAACAAAGCAAGACAAGACATTCACGCGTGCAACTTTACAGAACAGCATCATCTCATTTTACTCTCAACCCCTGTGAACTATGGGATGGGTACTTAATCACGCATCGCCATCTAGTATTCAAAAGAGGAGACAAAAGTAATAATGTAACTGCTACACTATTAATTTTACTTAATAATGCTTATTTTAAATTTAGTTTTCAGAGAAACCTTCCCATTTTAGTGAGCATTTTCAACATTCAAATATAGTGAACTCAAGTACGAGAATATCCTAAATAACGTAAATTCGCATAATGTGGAAAAAAAGTGATGAGTTTATGTACATACCAGTGTAAGTATATATCACTAAAGCACAAAAAAATAAAAGTTTTAAACAATTAATCATAACAGCAATTAGAAAAAAACATGTTTAAGATTTCAAATGTTGTGAATTGTAAATCTTAAAAGCATTAAAAATTGCACAAGGTATATGAATGCTAACCATTTTCAATCTTAAAACATATAAAACGCAGTAAGAATTTAAAATTTGAATGTAATTAAATTTAAAGAAGTTAAAAAAAGATTAAAATGAAATCTGCTATGCATATTCCAATGTATCATGTCAGAACATCATTTCTCGAACAGCCAAACTCCACGTGCTCGTGCAAGTTAAATTAAATTTTTATCCATTTTAATGGTTTCATTGAATGAGTCATTTTAGGATTACAAAACGAACTAAAAAAACTTTGTCTCGCATTGATTGTTTTAAAAATATATAACATTTTCTATTTATTTCATTTCATATAATCGCGCGCTCAAAACGACATGTTTCTAGGTTTTATTTGCGGTTGTCATTAACTTTTTTTTTTTAAATCAGAGCTTTTGTGAATGCGACGGCAACGAGTGATTAAAAGCTGATTTTTTGAGATGCTCGTGCACATAATAAAATTTTTATCTTTCGCCTACGGGTTTTTGTTGACGCCACTAAACCTCATTCCTAAAACAATATCATGTTCTGACATGATAAAAAACGCTTAGCCATTTGAAGACTGTATATAATCATTATTAAAAAGATTGAAATAGAAATATTAGAATGTGTTAATAATTTAAAATATGTAGGCATTTAAGCATAAAAACTAAAAAAATATAATATGAATCTAAAAGTTGCCAACTTTTAATTTTCAATACATTAAAGGATGTATTGGAAATATCGATTTCACCAGAAAACTCGAGTATTTTATAAAATTTATACAATGAAAATTTATCTACAATAATTTAATTTGACAAAAGCGTTTTCTTATAAGTGGTTGTACTAAACATTCTGTTTGTTATAGTAAAATATAAAAGGTACCACAAACTGATGATATGACGTATGATGTGTAAGTTAAATTTTAACATTTTTATAATTTCTGATTTTTTTAAATTTTTTTTATTTAAATAAATACACGTTTCTTTACTGTTTAAAAGCAACAGTTAAGTCAACAATTTAAAAGCTAGCACCTTATTAGCAATATATATATTGTTACCAATTTATCTTATTTGTTTTCTGTGCTGATAATCTTCGGCGAGGAAGATGCTTTATAAATATAGTAATGGCTGCTCAATGAATGCGAAGTCTATGAGTAACTATGAAGTTACGACAAGCTATTCGAATTTTTCTGCAAAAAGGATTCCGATTATTCAAGAATTTCGGCGACAGTGCCATTATTCTTGGCGATAGTAGTAGAAGCTTCTTTACTCTGTCACGGAACTTTTAAAAATCCTGGAGACAGAGTTCGAGTCTATAGTAGCTAATGACTTTCCTACGAATTATCTCTGAGTGCTTTCTGTTTTTATGGTATTTTATTACCGATTTGGTGCTTGTAGTTTATTGCAGGTGCTTATTTTGCGTTTAGTTACCTGCATATTCTTGTGGAATGAAGTATGACTACTTAATACTGAGCCTGTAATAATTTTCGCAGGACATAATATTGTTGCAAGCGGGCGAGTGCCGCGAAAACGATGGGACGTTTCGCGAGGAGCTTCGCGCCAGCTAGGTTGGTTTGGCGAAAGGAAAAGTAGTTGGATCGCGCGCGGTGTTTTGAGAAGTTTCGGGGCACGCGCTTCCTCGGCTATGTAAGGGACGAGTAGCCGGAGTCAGTTAATTAGTTTTTCCCCTCTTGGAAGAGAAGCGTCTCGCTGGACTAGCGGATTAGTGAGCTGTGTTTGCGTTTGCTGCTAACGCTGTGTTATTGAGCTCGCTGCGATTTACTGTTTCCCTGCTATACGATAGCTGTTTTGCAGTCTGTGTTTATTGTGCGTAAGACTTGCATTTACGCTGTAAGTGACTGTTGACTGCTGGATTGTGTTTATCTGAAATTTTTACTTTATCAATTATCTTGTAAATAACTGTAAATAGCTGTAAATAAATTTGTTTGTGCTGTCCTCAAGTGAAGTCCATTCAATCCGAAACCGCTACGCTAAAAACGTAACAATATTAAAAACCTTCCTTCAATAATCAATTTTGCATTTTTTTAGATCGGGACATATCATACAAACTGATATCTGCTCTTGATAGGGCACAATCAAGTGAAATGAAAAACCTTTTATTTGTTTGGTCTGGTTTAAAGATTTTTTAATTAATATTATCCCTACTTAAATTGTTTCATTTTCAGTTTTATCATCTATGATAATAATGTTCGCATTTTTGAGTGTGAGTGTTGTTAATATATAAAGAAACAACACGGTAAAATGTTGCTATCATTTCTACACATTTTAGAAATTGCTATTGTTTCTTTCGAATAATTTGTTATTTCGAGCCATGATAGGATAAATTTTATTCAGCCAAAAACTGAATAACATAAATAATCCCTTCAATTACATCGCAGTGATTAATTTCTCTTTTTACTAACGTTTGAAATCCTGAATAATTATTTTTGATCCTTTCGTAATTATTCTAAGAAATTTTGCTCAAGTTAAATAATTTGTTTTAGTCTGTATTTAATTTGTCACATATTTAGAGGCAAATTTTCGGTTCGGCAGCTGAACTAAAAAGAAGTATGCATAGACATGCCGATTGAAAAATGTTATTAGTGTAACTGTCAAATGATTTGTAAGTATAAATTTTTTAAATTATGCAATATTAGAGGTAGAATGAATGTGTTCTTTGAAATATTACAATCATTAATATTTCAATTAAATTTCTATAATTATTTACATTCTATTACATCATAAAAATATTTAAAATAATAAATCGGAATGAAAATAACTCATCATTTCATTATACCAAATTCCGCTTGACTGGTCCTGTAAATTAATCACTTTTAATGTTATATTCGTTAAATTTATCATTTTTGTATAATACTAGCCGCACCCGCGCGGCATTACCGTGGCTTAGCATCCAAGAAGAAAAATTAGCTTTAGACTTAAGTCTAGCCTTCACCCGATATGACGTGATGCATGTTACGCAACATCAAAGAAACATAAAAATATATTTAGAAGTATCAAAAATAGCTACAAAACGATTTTTTACTGCACACATTCAAAAATATTTAGATTGTTACAAAGTTAAAAAATATGATATATCCGTAGACAAAACACAGGTGATCATTTCAAGGATAGATTTTTTTCTTTTCAGCATAATGAAATTTGAATCGCTGTTTGAAATCAGATGTAAGTAAAGAAATGTATCGCATATTCGTTCCACAGCTCTTGCTATTTGCGCATGCGCAGTTTGAGATTTTCGCGCATGTGCGGATAAATTAGAATCGCAATTATAAAACTCCCCATTTTATTTTGATACGATTTTAATGTACTAAAAACCTTCCCTAATAAATGCTCTATAAAATGGCATAAATATCTCAAATATACGTTTACTATTTCTCGAGGTTTTGTGGTTCCAACATACAGACGCTTTCAAGAGTATTTTATACTATATATAGATTAGGGCCAGAATGAATGTGCTCTTTGAAATATTATAATCATTAATATTTCAATTTAATCTCTATAGTATATTGGAATAATTGACATACTATTACATCATAAAAAAGAAAGGTTTTTAATAACATATTGTAATGAAAATCATTCATCTTCTGATTATGTCAAATTCCACTTGACTGGTCCTGTAAAATAATCACTTTTAACTTCATATTCGTTAATTATATTATTTTTGTATAATTTTCCATGGCAATTAAATGTTTGTGCCTGTAATTAAAGAAGTCATGAACTATTAATTATTATAATAGACGTTATAGAATAATTATAGACTTTATTATAGAATTAATTATAGACTTTAACTAGTTTCTCTAAAGAAAATATTAATTATAAATATATAAAAAATGTTATTTCATGCTAATATAATAGAAATTTTTAAAATTTTGAAACCAATGTGACCAATTATTATAAGAAAGGTGTTATATAGTCCATTCCTTATGGCCGCAAAATGCACAAAATAGTGTGAGCATAATAATATGTTACTTATTGTCTTTACTATCTATTTATATTATTGTTTTCGTACCAAAATTATTTATTTTTATATATCCAAAAGAAACGCCCACTAAAAAGAGCAATTCAATCTTAACAACAGGTCGCAGATCTCATTAACATGCATCTTGAGGCTGATCCATATTTACCTGAACGAGTCAAAAGAATACGAGCCATTTTATCTAATAAGCATTGGATCGCGTTTCCCATCTCCGATTCGGGTATCGAATACAACAATGTTTCATTTAATATGCAAAGTCAGTCGCACACAAAAGCATCCCGGTTCATTTATCTAGGTTAGAACGAAGGCGTAACTGCAGCGACCTTCCAGCCCGAACGGAAGCGACACTTAACAAAAAAGTACCGTCTGCTGTAGTGTCGGCTGTGTGGAGGAAAAAGCCATTACAATATCCTGTTCCAGCAACGCGCGTGTTTCGTTTTTCCCGCTCATCCCTCGCAAAGATGACCGAAAAAAAAAAAAAGAGGGGATGCCCCTTTGTTTTTGTTTATTTTAACCCATTTCTATTCGCACGCGAATGCGATTGCCTCATCTGCCTGTATCGTGGTTTACATTTCGGTTGATTCAGCAGCCGGCTTTGTGTTCGGAAAAGGGTTATCGTAGTGGCCTTTTTCGGAGTTTATCATTATCATTCATTAAAAAAAAATACTTATCTGAAAGTTTGATTTAAAAACTATTTTTAGCCTTTTCCGAACAGTTTTATTTTGATCCATAATTTTTAAAATTATCTTATCGGATATATATATATATATATATATATATATATATATATATATAATGATTTGTTGAGAATAAATAGCAGAGTCGTGGCCGAAATCATGCAGAATACAGGTTGAATGTTTAGTTCTTTTTATTCCATCACGGGAGCAGGCATTATTTACAATCGAAGGCGACGTGCACAACACAGAATTCACGAAAGCTAAGTGTACAAAAAGGGACGGGAAATCATTATCCCTGGTCTTAAATACCAAGACTTTGATAGGGATAAATATTTTTTATAGAGCTTATCAACTTGGATTTCAGTGGGGATTTCTATGTTTCACACATAAGAGGTAAGGTAAACACAGGGATCTTTATAAAAGTATTTTGTTTAGGTCAGCAATTTTCATCTCTCCCACGGAGTGTGAGAAAGTAACAGGCGTTTAACTGTTTCAGCAATTTTACACAGCTTTTCTTGAATTAATTAACTAGAGCGAGTGAAATGGATCATGAAATAAGAGAATATTTTAGAATGATATTATTATGGGCTAAATTAGGATAGGGCTTTGGAAATTAATTAGGATTAAAATTAAGAGTATAAAAATACATTTATATATATATATATATATACCGGGTGTCCAAAAAGTTCCCGTACTCCAAATTAAAAAATATCCTTTTCCATGATTTTTTTCAAGTATATTAAATTTTGCCATACGAGTAATGAAACCATAGACATGCTTGAAGCTTTTTTCGGCGATCGACTTATCTGAAAAAATCTTTGGCCACCTCGATCCCCTGATCTGACCATCTCAGACTTTTTTCTGTGATGATATTTAAAGGAAAAAATTTATGAAGGTGATCCTCAAACAATAGATGATTTGAAAATCGCAATTACCCAAAGGAGCCAAGAAATCACTCTTAGCATGTTAAAACGCGTTTCGAAAAACATGCGCAAACGAGTTCAGCTTTGTCTCCAAGAAAAGGGTGGACATTTTGAACATTTATTATAGATGTAAGTTCAGTATTTTCCCCTCAGTTATGTTAAAAGTGCTTTTTATCATTGGCATAAAAATAATTTTTTTAAAACCTATTGTTTTTGTAAAATAAATTCACAAATCATCAGTACGGGAACTTTTTGGACACCCGGTATATATATATATATATATATATATATATATATATATATATGTCAACCAAAACTCGATTTTTGTATGAAACTAATCATTTTAGACTGCCTTGATTCTATGATTTTTTTCTGCATGTATTTTGAAATTAAGTTTGGCCGTGAACACGGTAATGAAATTCAGTAAATTTTACTTAGCTGAAAAAGAAATGTGGCGGAATTCTACATTATTTGGCGATTTTTCGCTTTTGCACAGCTAGCGAAAAAGTACTCTATTTTTATTTGTTACTTTGAGCATGATTAAGATTTAAATATCTTTGAATAAAAAACGTGCACTTACTCATGGCATTTTGTTTTGCTTACTATTTTTGCCAACTTATTAACTGCATGCAACTTCTTTTTTTCTTCTTCTAGAAATCCTTTCGTATGACAGTTGCCCTATTTTTAATTTAATTGTAGCAAAAAGTTCAAATTTCCATTATGGAATCGAAATATGGCCTTATTTACCTCTTCTGATCGCTCAGCCCCGGTTTGGAAGTAAGTCAGAAGAGGAAACGGGTTTATCACTACCGGTTTGTTTATTTTTGCACTAAACGCGTTATTTCTTCCGATCATTATTATTTATTATTCACTACACAATAGCAGTTTCGTGATTCACTCGTTAATCAAGTGTAACTGTACTCGTTTTTTCTCCTTAACGCTCGCTTTTGTGTGCTTACTTATTTATTTTGGTTGGCTTACGGTACAAGCGTTTATGCTATTTACTTTTCATGACATTGTTATCGGATTTTTTTCTTTGTATTCCTACTTTTTTCTTTAGTTCAAAAGTTTTTTATTTTTATTTTGATGTATTCTGAATCGAACTTTCCATATTAGCTTCATTTGCGCATTTTCATCTGATTCCGTCAAAATGATTTTACAGTATTATACTTAGGATCAGCAGATCTTCTGTTAGAAGAATCATATATTTAATTCATTGATTTGGCTCTATTTAAGATAAATGTCGTTTATGAAAGGTAAATGACACTTATCCGTTAATTGGGCGTAAGCGAAAAATCGCTAAATGATGTAGAATTCCGCCAAATTTCTTTGGCGATTTCTTCATGAAATGTAATTTTGGCATTTTTTTTATTGTAACCCTAAAAGTCATTATTTACCATATCTTACAGTCATCCCTGATGGAGGACTTTTGACAAATTTTCGGAAGCTGGCATAATTTTGGCTGCATTTGGGGGGGGGACAAGCTTTAATTTTTTTTACATTTTTTTATTACGTATCCGGGTACTTGAGTATCAACAACCTGCCAGCGATTATTGAGCAAAGCTGTTATGTTACTCCATTGATTTGTTCGCGAATGACACGCATTTAAGCCTACAGTTCACTTATGATATTCAATTAATGCTGGAGTCCATCAGTGACATGCACTAAGATTAAGGTACATATTTATTTATTCTTAGACGTTGTAATTAATATTGCAACCATTTAAATCAGTTTTTCAATGAGGAAGGTGTTATTAGCACATTCTGCAACTTCACATTAATTTTATTTATATATCGTAAGTAATAGCTCAATAGTAAAGAAGTAACAACGCAAGGTTTTGAAAAATAACTCGCTCAACTTAAAAATAATGTCCAGGAGATATCTTAAAAAAATACAGTAATTTTGGCAATTTTCAAGGAAAAATAAACAATACTGTTGCAAGCTTTGTAAATATTTCGCGCACCAGAATCTTAAGTATTTCAGATCTGTCTGAGATATTTTTGATATATATATATATATATATATATATATAT
>JAOUZG010000678.1:4389818-4403628 GCA_026289955.1 Argiope argentata | reverse complement strand
ATATAAAGTTCAAATTTTCAATCCTTAATAAAATATTTTTTATTCATCCAATCAATTTCAAATTTTTTTTTAAAACTTGTAGTGGATAACACTTGATGTTAATACAGTTTTCACAAATACCAATTCATTAATTTGGTTAATTTTTTAAAATTAAACACTAACTTCCCGCCAAAAATCATTTCCCCATCGCCAAATGATGAAGACTTCAGGTTATTTTTCTCCACTCCAATGAGGTAAGTCTTAACAGGTACCGATTATTTCTGACGATTTTGTTTATTTTCTTAGTGTTTATGCATTTAAAATTAAAATTGTTAATTAATCGATTTTTTTCGGATTCATTTTGAATTAAAATAAAACAAAGGAAGTTAAAAATTTCCAATCTGTATTGCGTTACCCAAACTGGCGTAGAAAATTCACTCATGTGCTGATTTATTTTCAATGGATACGAACTTGATTTTGTTTTGGCCAGACATAATTTTTTGATAAATTATATATATTAATTGAATTTATTTAAACTGAAATAAAAATTTTCTTTGCTGGCTTAGGTAGGAATCGACTTAAATTTTTTTTTATTTATTACTTGTTTACTTACAACTGCATAAAATATTTTATCTAGAGATATCTTTGCTGTATTTGCACTCGCATTATTATATTTTCGTGTCGTCATAAAGTTCATTGAATGAATCACGAGTTATCAACAAGCGTTACTTGTTATATTCTTGTTTAATGCTTGCCTCATGCCATAAAGTTTTATGATTCTCATGAGTCATTTCTTAACTCGTGACATTTTTATGTTTATTAAGTACGCAGAATTTACGATGTAAATTTTATTAAAAAATGTAGTAAATGATAAGGCGGTTTGTCTTTTCATTTAGCCGTTTGTTTTTTATTAGTAGCGAGGAAATTCGAACTTACCAGATGCTTACATACGTCTTATATACCAAATAGAAATATCCTCTGTACATGGTTGCAATTTCTGTGCAAATTTTCATTAGTTGAAAATGTTAAATAATTTTTAGTTGAAATCATTAGTTGAAAATGTAAAATATTTTTTTAGTTGAAATCATTAGTTCAAAATGCTAAATAATTTTGTATAGACTAATTATGAGATACGGCCATTTTCTTAACTCTCATTATATATAACTCGAAAATAGGATTGTCGATTTTTGATTTATCGAAATCATGATCATGAATAATAGTTCACGATGAATCGTGATGTAATAAATCGATATGCACATTTAATATACGTTTTCGGTATCGCTTTAATTATCGGTTAGTATTTGTTTTTGTTGCTCTTCGCTCTTATTGTCTTTTTGAAATAATTAAATAAATGATTAAAGTTAATTTTGTAAAATATCTATTATTAAATTTCTAGTGCCTTTTTAAATTAAATCTTCCAGTAATACTATCAAAAAAGTTTAATTTTAAATTAATTTTATATTTCTGTATAAAATTAATTTTTCAAGACATCAGATTTTCAATTTATGATTTATCAAAATTAATTAATTTTACTTGTTAAAAGCAGTATGCTATTTTACTGAAATTTTTTTTAATGAAGAAGGGGCAAAAACTGAAGATTTTTTGTCAGCACTAAGTAGGCTAAAATTATATATATATATATATATATATATATATCTCAAATGAAAGTTATATTTAAAATATAAATTGAAACTTTCTTTCATTTTGAGTCGTTCAGATCGGTCAATATATAAGCTATTTATAATTTATAATAGCTATAAATAAATAATAATGTCACGATATATCGAAAATTGTTGATATTTGGTAGACGATATTTCGCAATTATGAAATTCGCGCATCGTCCAGCCCTACACGAAAACTCAAACCATGAAACGGTTTCTAAGCTATGAAAGTTTAATGAAACAATGAACCCGAGTTCAATTCTATGTATTTATTTTAAATATTTACTAACAAGAATCTCCTTACGACAAAGCTTCACTTATTAATGCTATTGTAGAGATAGACATTTATATTTGTTCTGAAACCTCTAAAGTGCTTTCGTAATTTATTTCGATGATTATCTCGTGACCAAAGAAGAGAAATATGTCTATTGATAAAGTACCCTTCATTGTTGACTGCTGGTTTTGTACACATTTTGACTTTTTTGTGTACGTAAAATAATTACTAAATATTTAGAATTTTTAGATTTGGACGTATTTTTTAATTTCTAATCCCTCTAGCTTCACCACTCCCAATTTTTGGAATTATATCTGTTTATCTGTTAATAAGATAATTCAAAAACGCTTTGAGTTAGTTGGATAAAATTTGATGCATACTTTGAAATTTGAAACTGCAAATTTTTGATTTCAAAATTTTTTTTATTTTAAATAAATAAAATAAAAGTTTTGTTATCTGCACGAGAATTTCAAAAAAAAAAAATCGTCTTTTAATAACGTGTTGCCATTGCATTTACAAAAACTCTGATTTTAAAAAATAAGCTAATGACTACCGCAAATAAAACCTAGGAAGATGTCATTTTGAGCTGGTGGTTATAGGAAATGTGATATATTTTTTAAACAATAAATGCGAGACAAAGTTTTTTGGATCGTTTGCAGTACTAAAATGACTCATTCAATGAAACAATTAAATTGAATAAAAATATCATTTAGCTTGTACGAGCACATGGTGCCTGGGAGTTCAAGAAATGGTGTTCTGACATGACACATTGGAATATGCGTAGCAGATTTCCTTTTAATCTTTTTAATCAATCAAGAAATTTAATTGTGACTATTATTGCATTTCTATATCAACCTTTGGCTTGAAATCGTTCGAAAAAAATCCGTCAAAATAATAGGATGAATATATTTTTTTATGTTACTTTTTTGATTTCTTGATAAAAGCGTATGCAATTTGCTTTTAAAAATAAACAAAACGTTCATTTTAATGCTAAATTTATTACAATACTTTTATCCAGAATTTAATAAAACATTAAAAACTGTTAAACAAAGAAATATTGTGCTAAAAAAAGAAGTATTTTTTAATTATTTTCAAATATTTTTTTAGAAATGTTTCTTCTTACTATTCTTGACGAACACAGTGACGAAAAGATTAAAAAAAATGTATCACATTAGAAATGTTGCTATTGCGTAACTTCAAAAATGATGAATGGGCATTTCAAGTCATAGTTTATTTAAGTGAATTTAAAGGAAATTGCATTTCATGATGAAATAGCATATCCTGGATTGTTTTTTCCATTTTACTTTGAGACTGTTTTGTAGTTAGTACGATCGCCATATTTTCACGTGTGGCGATTTTATAAAACAAGAAATAAAGTGTTAGAAAAAAATCTTAATTTTTTCTCAAAATTCATGATCGCAATTTAGTTTTGCAACTGAAATTACTGTAGTTTTTTTCTGTGTTAATGCGACACTATACGCTAAAAGAAACGTCTTTTTTAAAATGTCGTATTTTTTCTTCTCTCTGTGTTTGAAAGATATTATTTTTCTCACTCTATATGTCTATCTATGCGTGATAACAATAGATAATATTTTGATTTAGAAGGATGAATTTTTTTTTAGTCTTCACTGCTAATTTGCAACTTTCTATCAAATTTTGAAAAAGATTAATCCATAGAAAGTCTGTGTATTTGTGTATTTACCTATCTTCGTTAAAGTGGCGCGCGCACGCGCACACACACGCACGCGCGCGCGGGAAAGCAATTTGGAAAGTCGTGGACGAAAATCCTCAAATAAATACATATTGTCTTTTTTATTTTTTTTACTCCAGCAATGTAGCACAAGAAAGCAAACTGACATGAAAAAAAAGAGACGAAATATTTCTCTCTGGTCTTATATACTATGATAATATCAAGAATCACACACGTGTAGAATTCTGATACATTTGACCTTACAAGAGAAACAGGATTATTTTAAAAGAATCTATTTTATAAATTTATTTGAATTTTGAATGAATTTTATTTAATATTTGAATTTATTACTCATCGAAGGAATCCTCGAAAAGAATATTTACTCTAGTGATTTATTATCCATCCACCCTGCACGTGGACTCAACTGTGCATTACCTCTATAATACTTTATTTGATTTATTAATGAAAAAGTGGAATGGATCAGGGAATAACATTTTAGAAGGAAGTTACTATGAGCTAATTTAAGATAAAACTTTGAGAATTAATTAGGTTTAAAATTAGAGTTTAAAATATCATTACATATATTTATAAAAGTAGATGGCCGAAATCAGGAAGAAGACAGGTTGAGTTTTTAAGTTCGTTTTATTCCATCTCGGGAAGCACACGCATTATGTACAAGCAGAAGCGACGAGCACAACACGGACCGACACAAAACGAAATGAGGAAAATCTAATTGAACTTTTATCCCTCTGAATATATACTGTGGGATTTTAATAGGGATTTTTGATAGGATCTCATATAATTTTTTCCTCCTGTAAATTATATTATTCATTTCAAAATTAAATGCGTCCAGCTCACTTGACGTATTTCGTTTGAGCAAGAATTAATCTAATCAAAACTATTTGTATTTCGATATATTTTGAATTTGTGCTTTTTATACAAGTGTTAAAGAAAGGAATACAGCGCCAAAACAATTTACAGACACTTCCTGCTGCATTTCAAATTATTTCCATTCCTGTAAAAGAAAAATTTATTTTTGTAATTGATGTTCGCACAAATGACTACTTATTGCCTCAGCTAAATGTACTTACCTTCGAAGTCAAAAATAATTCACAAACAACACTGTGTCATTTCACAAACAACTCTGTGTCATGACAGGCATTAATATACTGAAAGGTAAATTGCCGACCCTAATTAATGGCTTGTTTCGGGTGGCAACGTGGCGTGTTGGAAAAAGTTAAAAATTCTCCAGGTGTTTCGTCTTCCATTATGTAATTTTTGTTTGGGATATTGCCAGCTGATGTCCGCAGCTGAACATTTTTCAAATGAGGAAACTTTTTAAGCAAATACTTAATTACCGGCATTGAATAAAATAGATTTAGTATCCATGAGCTAAAAGAATACTGATTTTCTTTTCTTACGATCATTACGAAAATTTTGGGAATTAACAACTAACTGCCTTTTTCGACCAGCTTTTTCGCCTAGATCAGTGGTCGGCAAAGTGCGACTCATTGTTTGCATTAATAAATATTTATTAAGTACGAAATTTAGTTTTATTTAGTGTAATAAAAGTTTAGTAAACAAGCAGATTTGGCGCTCAATTTTTTAAAAAATTGTCGTAATGTTCATATTTGGCTCTTTGGCTAATAAGTTTGCCGACCATTGGCCTAGATTTTTTTACTTTTAAGCTGTTTAAAAAATGAATATGGAATGCATTAAAAAATTCACTTTGTTATTTAATACGAGTGAAAAAAATTAATTTTATTAACGTGCTGTTGATTACCATGTGTGCAAATTTAAAAGTGTGCATTTTATAAAATAAAAACGAAAATGAATATTTCGATGTTCATTTCCAAAGAAAGAATTTTTTTTATAACTCTAGCATTAACAAAATCGTGCGACTGAATATTAAGTTGCATACTTTGAATTTCATCATGCATTAAAAACGTTATAATATATTGAAAGTATCACGAGTATATTCGTGCTGGCAATGGGTAACACCCTGCCAACCACGAGCATATTCGTGGTTGGCAACGAATGGGATAATAACTATTTAAATGTAACAAGCTTTCAAAATAAAATACAATTCGGCAAAAAGTACAGCATTTGGAGCTGGGGCTCTTTTTTTTTTCTTTCTTCCAAATTAGTAAATATTTAGATTTCTCGTTTTCATTAAAAAAGCCCACAAAAAATCAATCCTGCTATTTTGTTTTTATTTTAATGAAATTTTACCGGTCCGTGTAGTGTTCTCTGGACTGAAAACTTCAAGTCGGTTAAATCACGAAAAATAAGTTAAAAATAATGATATTTGAAATTAGCGCTTCAGTGTATTTTATTTGTTCCAGCTCAATAAAATATGAGCGACTTTTTTTTTTTATGAAACGAAGAATGACACGAAACTCTAAATAATACATGAATTACCGTGAAACCAGTTGATATGATTTTATGGGCGTTACCCTGACTTTGACAATGTATTTCTTGTTTCCTTACCTCTTGAAATAATTGAAGTTGATTGCTCACTTGACTCGAGAACTTTTTTCTGTTGTTCTGCGGCTCTGTGCATTCATAAGAGCGATTTAGGAGAAAGATTTTAACTGTTCGTATTACGAATTGTTATGAGAATCTTTATATATATTTTTTAGTTTTTTTCTTTCAAGCATCATTTTTTAAAAAAATGTTATTACGTTAGTTTCACTTTTTCAAATCCAAATATGAACTATTATTTATGAATGAATTGAAGTCAATTGTTGCAAGTATAGTGTATATTATATAAAAATTCTAAAGTACAATGCAGTACATTTCTGGGTGTTCGACTTCCGTACTATTCGACTTAGTTTACTTTTATTGTGATTAAAAGAGAAGATAAGACGTCTATTAAGTCATCTATTAAGGACTTTTTCAAAACATAAAACTGTACTTTTACCCCTTAGGGTTACCTGTTCATACCTGTGTAAACATTTATCAGTGAAAAATCATTTGAGTCCATTTTCTTAAGAACTAGTTCTAGGATTTATGTTAAGGTTTTGTTTATGTTTCCGGCATTTAAATGGAGATTACAGAATTTATATTAAAATGTGAGCAGTTTACATCCGTTAACTTACTTTTTCTCTAATTATTGAAATGTGCAATGTAATATATAAACATGTATAAACTACAAATAGAGAGCCTTTTATTTTAAATTGTCACGTCACGGGTAACTGCTGTTATTGTTGTTACTAATGGCTCTTGTCATGGAAAAGCGTGCTGATGACCGTCAGCGATTTTAAGCCTAATGAGCGTCTCTTATTTTTGAAGTAGCGCCTACAAGGGCCAAGAGTACGACTTAAATACACACTCATCACAGTCGCTTGCACAGCCCCTTTTTATAGGCGGGCACATTCACACATCTTATAGATAGCACACAGAAGAACAACCATGCCTGGACCCGGGACGTCCAGATCACGGGGGAAGACGCGCTATCCCTATGTCGGGACGCCGACACTGACAATTGTTTCTATGATTCACCGAGCTGCGGCTGCGTTCACATCAATAAATCGAGGGCTTAGTATTTAATAAGAAGTAAGATGATCCATATTTCAACAGTGGACTTTGTTGTAAAAACTCTGTCTTGTATTGGTGGGCATAGAAATGAATTAACAGAACTCCGGCTTATTCGGCTTTTTTTGTTATCCAGCCTGTCTTCCGCCATATTAGGTCGGATACTCGGGAACGTATTGTATTTACTTACTAGACAATTTTGTGTGAAGTATTAATATACTTTTTTTTGTTTTTATACTTGGTAGGCGTCTTATACTTTTATATTCTTCCAAAATATTTTATGCGGAAACTTCTTTAGATATTATTCCTGTTCAGTTTTCACCGCGGAGATAACTGCTGTTCTATTTGCTGTAGAAAAAATATCCGACAGCATACAAGATAAATATATAATTTACACCGATTCATTAAGTGTTTTACAGTCTCTACAATCGCCCCGTTTTCGTCCCAGAAATCACCCCTTGGTCTTAAAGATCCTAAACCTTTTTAATAGACTTTCTTCTTTCGGTTTTACCATTTTACTATGTTGGGTACCTTCTCATGTAGGCATTGGGGGCAACGAGAAGGCTGACAATGCAGCCAAATCCGCTACTACAACAGCAAATATTAGTATCCCTGTGAGTGATCTAAAAAAACACATAACTCTGCTCTACCTCTCAAAATGGCAGACTCAATGGGACCTGTTAATAGAAAACAAACTTCATAGCGTCAAACCTCTTATTGACCCTTGGTTCTGCCTTCCAAATAGAAAATCAGACACAATTATAACCCGTTTGCGCATAGGTCACACTAGATTCACCCATCGCCACCTCCTTTTGGGAGAAGAGGCACCGATGTGCTCTCAATGCAATTGCATCATGTCCGTTTACCATATTCTCAGTGAATGTCCAAATTTTCGTACTCAACGTTCATATCATTTCAACAACTTCACATTATCTCATTTACTTGATAAAACACCACATGCTCATCTTTTCGCTTTTTTGAAATCAATAGGTTTTTTAAGTTTTCTACAACTTTTTCAAACAATTTCATATTGCCTTTAATGGCTAAAAATTTATATTTTTTATCTCCAAAAACTACAGTTATGCGCAGCATAGTCAACACCATGGCCCTTGTGCCATTAAAATCCCCCCCCCCCAAAAAAATCCAAAAATCCAAATTTTTAGATATTAATGAGCGTTTCAAATTTCAGTGCTTTTCAAACTAATATATTTCTGATCTATTAAATATATATTTTTTGCTCTGAATATTCTCATCTATCGATCTGAACTACTCCCATTATTTGTGTATGAAGATCTCTCTACGAAGACTTTTCAGAGACAATTCGCACAAGCACAAATTCTATTACGAAGCACGCTCGGAGAACAGGATTTCTTCTTACAGCACCCAGCCTGAGTAATACATTAGACATTCTTAAAGAATGCTCGCTGCATTTTCTCCGAAAGTAAGACCATTAAGAAGATTAAATATGGGTCGTAGAAGTCTTTTAAAAGCCTGCGTCTCTGGATTAGGCCTCCCCCTCCCAAACCGTTCGTAATTCTTAATTTTGTCAGGCGTCGACTGTAAGCGCGCGATAAATCGCACGCTTCCGACTTGGTACCCTTCCCCCCTCTCCTAATTGTTTTTTTTCCCGCGTCTGATATAAGTATCTTTCTCTTTTTTTATTATTTATTCGGCATCATTCGACTATCACCACTCTGGGAATTAAACTTGAGGCGAAGAATTATTTTCTCGTTGTGTGATAGCTGTATTTAGCAGGAAAAAAAATAACTTAGTAGTTCATTGTAATTTGTCATTATCATGTTTAGTATCTGTGTTCGAGTGAACTTGGGTTGTGTTTTTGATGTATATTTTATGTTCGTAGAAGATACTATGTGTTTTTAAAGAGGGATGAAGTTTTGATTCTTGATTTCTGTATGAGTTTTTAACGCAGTGATTTAAATGAAAGGAAATGATTTAAATAAATGAATAAAGGAAATAAAATGACGAAAGTGAAGTAAATTTATTTATATGCATCACAAATCATCACAATTAGTTAACATAAATTTCAACAACTTTAGAAGAAAATAGTTGTGCCTAGACTGATTACAAGTTGCTTATTCGTTTCACAATAACATTTTTTTCCTTTAAACTTTGAGGAACTTTATGATTCTTCTAATTTATAAATCGATTAATATTCAGGTATCCCAAGAAGGCACAACCTATGGCCCGCGTAATTTCGAAGTTGGCCCGCGAATGTTGTTAATAAAATAAGACCAATTTAAAACGAAATGAGAGTTTTTAAAATAAAGAGGGGAAAAATCTGATACAAAAATGATTCTAAACCAGAATAAATAATTTGCAGTTATTCATTAAGTTTATTTACTTTTTATTACGCGGCTTTTCAATTTTTTCCCTTCATGGCTACCTTTCGTACAGGAGAAGTTCGCAGACGTGAAAAATGTCCACACATGAAAATGCAGTATGAGGATCAAATTCAAATCTTGTGCAATGCATTTGATGAGCGGTTTTCGCATTTTGAAAAGTCCCTAGCAAAAGTTGATGTATTTTCTTCTCCATTTTCTGCTGATGTTAATCTAGTGGATGAGAGCATGCAGTTAGCCTTAATTGATGTATAGAATTCAGATAAAAAAAATATCAATTAAAAAAAACCGATTTCAGGATTTTATAAAGACTTACCCGAGGAATTTTTGTGCTTAAAACAAAATGGAGATACATGTGAAACTTTCTTTGGCAGCACTTACATTTGTGAGCAAACTTTCTCATTAATGAATTTAAATAAATCAAAAATAAGAAATAGAATAGCAGACGAGAGCCTTTTTTCTGTTCTAAGTATTGTCTCAACCAATCTTAATCCCAACATAAAATCAATAACTTCAAATATCCGGTCCCAGCCATCTCATTAATTTTTACTAATTTTGATTATTTTGTTTTTTTTTTCTCAAAATTTAAATTATGTTCTTTGAATAATTGCCAAAAAGTTTTCCTCTGCTATTCTATTTCAAATCCCCCCCCTTTTAGCAGGAATCTTAGCTGTAATCATAGCTATAATGTTTGTGATTTATTTATTTATTTATTGCATAATGTGTGCATGAGTGAAATAAGTAAAGTAATAATTGTAATTCATGCGTATTGCCACAAAAAAAACCCCCACCAGTGTTTTCACGTTTTTAATATATTTTAACATTCATGTGTTGTTTTGGCCCTTGTCATGATCCTTTTTCATATTGAGGCCCCTCACCTTGAAAAGGTTGTGCATCCCTGAGATATCCATTAAATCGAATCAAAGTATGCATCGAGAATCAGTGATACAAATATTAAAAATATATTGGATATCACAAAAATATATTGGATATTTATAACAGATAAATATTAAAATAATATGCAAATATCGCATCTAAACAGTGATTCCTTTATATAAACATGAATGTTACTGAAATTTAAAAATGAAATTGTAGCATGTGCGGATATGGGCAAAGTCGAAATCGCAATTATAAAACTTCTTTTTTTGTTTTGATACGACTTTAATCTACTAAAACCTTCCCTGATAAATGCTCTACAGAATGGTATAATTATGTCTAATATCCATTAACTATTTGTGGAGTTTTTGTGGTTCAAACATACAGACGCTTTCAGGAGACTTCATTTTATACTATGTATAGATGTATACAACATTCTTACGAGAATAAAATATGTAGGCATTTTTAAAACATTAGTTTCTTTAGTAAATTACTGATAGAACACTGTTTAGAATACTGATAGAAACAGTATTCTATCAATAATCCATTAAAGATTACTGATAGAATACTGACAAATTACAAAAAACGACAGACAAATTAAATAAAATAACAATTGATGCATTGTAACAAATTTTCTAAATATTTGAAGCTGTCACAAATAATAAAGTATTAACACTTTTAGAACTGTCACAAGAACAGCAAAGGAGGACAAATATAAAAAATTCTTGACGCCATTTCCCACAAACGGGTTCAAGATAACTGAAGTCACTACTGTAGCAATATGATCTCACAGATTTCGAATATATAGATGGTGCGCATCTGCTGTCTTAGGTACTCCCACAGACGAGGCTACGTTCGAACATTGTTCGAATCTGCTCAGTATTTCCTTCTGACGTACAAGGACAAACAATATTTGGTACTAACGTATTAGACCGTTCAACTCTATCGCCAAATTTGAAGTCGACGCCAATGAGTGGCTGAACCGCCAATTATTGCAATCCGGCAATGGTGTAATCTGTTGATCTTTATCGCCAAATTTAAATTCGTCGCCAATGAGCTACTAAACCATTGGCGATCGTTGGCGAAGACGGTATAATACGGTATAAGTACCCAATGTTTTACTCTTTGCATATATAATTACTTTCTATTAAACTTATACCATCTGCAAATCTGTTAATGACGCGGCGGATCTTTTTTTAATTTAAATGAAATGATAACTAGAATGGACACATTCTTTAATAACTTCAAAACACAAAACATTTTTCTTAATCGTAGCAGCCATTTTTAAAAGTGTTAATAATAAAGTATTAACACTTTTAGAACTATCACAAGACCAGCAAAGGCCAAATATAAAAATTTCTTGACGCCATTTCCCGTCGCTTCCGATTTCCAGTTCCTGAAAGATGCGGTTAAAATCGCTTAATGGTTCGAACTGTCTATCCCTTCCCGACAATGTCCAAACTTCGACAATGCACCGGTGTGAGAGGGCGAACTTTTGAAAAATGCCCGCCTCGCGATTCAAGGGAATGATTAATTCGTTTGAAACCCTTGGCTCGATTTGATCGATGGAGCAGTCCGCGAAAGTTGCCATTCGCTGCTACAATAATTCTGGTTGTATTTGAATTTTTCTCCCTAGGAAAGATCGATGACAAGCGAAATTCCTTACCCTTAGAAATTGTCGGCCCCTTTTATAAAAGTGGCCATAAAAGGTGATAAATTTAAATGCCAGTGATCTGCTGATATTTTAAACTCGGGCACGAAAGATCGAACTCTCTGTCGAAAAGTTCCTTTTGTTTCTTGTTGTCGAACTTTGTTCTCGTAATTTTTGCTGGCATTGTCGCCAGATCTAGTTGTTTCTGCACCTGCTTGTGGGATTTTTAATATTTTATTATACTGGGTTATTCATGCAACATATTTAAATTATTTATTTCTAATGAATGGCAATACATCGGGATACATACCACTCTGGGTAGATTCGGATTGTCAAAGTAGAAATTGCGTTGTTGCTTATTAACAACAAAAAAAAAAAGTTGTTACGCATAAGAAAAATGTTTTGTGTTTTGCAGTTATTAAAGAATGTATTCATTCTATTTGTAAATTTCATTTAAATTCAAGAAAGAGCCGCTTATTATTATGCATTTTTTTTAATTATTATACATTTATTTAGATAGACGATTATTGCATATTTATTTAGATAGACGATTATTACACATTTATTTACATAGAAGATTATTACACATTTATTTACATAGACGATTATTACACATTTACTTACATAGACGATTATTACACATTTATTTACATAGACGATTATTACAAATTTATATAGACGATTGTTATGCATTTATTTACACAGACGGTTATTACACATTTATTTACATAGGCGATTATTATACATTTATTTACATACACGATTATTATACATTTATTTAAATAGACGATAATTATGTAATTATTTACATACACGATTATTACACATTTATTTAGATAGACGATTATTATACATTTATTTACGTATACGTTTATTGCACATTTATTTAGATAGACGATCATAATACATTTATTTAGATAGACGATCATTATACATTTATTTACATAGACGATTATTATACATTCATTTACATACATGATTATTATACATTTATTTACATAGACGATGATTATACATATTGTTTTACTGTGTATAAGCATAGTAAAAACACGCATGTAATACACACAAGAAAAAATAACATAATAAAGTTGTTGCTACTTAGTTATATTTAAATAATATTTTTAGTATCTTTCGATGTCTTTTCTTTTTTTGCTAAGATAAATTACATTTTATTTTTTTGAGCTTTCCAGCCAAAATGTTTTGTTCATCTAGCCGGGAGGTGAGATATTATCGGTAATCTCCGCAAATAGGATCTTTTACATTGTAATACAACGCCATCGAAGTCTTTACGTACAGAATTCGAAAGTCACTTCTCAGCTTTGATTGAACAGAACTTGAATGCTCTCGAGTTAATGAAAAGAAATGCGTTTCCGCTCGTCAAGTGATATAAATCCTTTTCAGATGGGGGATGTAATTTATTGTATTACTCAGTGCTTCGATAAAACCTCTTTATTCGCAAAGAATTCAGTACTTGATCTTCTTTAAGGACTCAACCGTGTGTCAATGCTGCTGTATTTGTACTTCGGACAGGATATATATTTTTATTCTCCTCGAGTACTTCGTCTTTTAAAAATAAATTATTTTAACAGTTCAGAAATACATCCTCGAACTAACATGGAATTCGAATTTCAGATATTTCTGAGTTAGACGGAAAAAGACGGGGAGGGTGTTGAAGAAGATTTGCAATAAAATAATTTTTTTTATGTCTTTCAAAGAACTATTAGTTGCCTAATAGAAATTATATATATATATATATATATATATATATATATATTTATATAT
>JAOUZG010000678.1:4364304-4386283 GCA_026289955.1 Argiope argentata | reverse complement strand
TTTTTCATATCAGACAGGACGAAGGTTTTTTGCCTTGGCACAAGAGAGATGAGATTCCTTGCCGTCCTAATTTTTCATAGCGGACAGGACGAAGGTTTTTTGCCATGGCATAAGAGATGAGGTGCCTTGTCCTAACTTTTCATAACGGAGAGGATGAAGGTTTCATGTCATGGCACAATAGAGATGCCATGGCATAAGAGATGAGGTGCCTGGTCCTAACTTTTCATAACGGAGAGGATGAAGGTTTCATGTCATGGCACAATAGAGATGCCATGGCATAAGAGATGAGGTGCCTGGTCCTAATTTTTCATAGCGGACAGGACGAAGGTTTTTTGCCATGGTATAAGAGATGAGGTGCCTTGTCGTCCTAATTTTTCATTACGGGCAGGACGAAGATTTCATGCCATGGCACAAGATATATAAGATGCCTTGTCGTCCCAATTTTTCATACCGAACTGGACGAAGATTTCATGCCATGCTATAAGAAAGATGAGACACCTTGCCGTCCTAATTTTTTATAACGTACAAGACGAAGGTTTTATCCAGGGCATAAGAGGAGTAGAGGGGTCTTGTAGTCAGCCAACAAAAAAGTTATGTTCGACTCGGGGGCAAAGAAATGCTAAAATGGATAGAGGGAAGTGACGGATTTCCAATTGGAGTTGCTGATTAGGGCCGTTGTACTTAAATTGAGGTGGAAGTGGTTGGATTAAAGATTCCACTTTCCTAGTTGTCAAATGAATAGGTTTATGTAAAATATAAATTGTATGAATAATAAAATATTAAAATTCAGTAAATTTTTTTGAGTTTAATTACAATGTTATTTCTTTCTTGTATGCATAATATAGAGTATAGTAGGGTAACCGTCAAAAATTCGAATTCGAAAATCTCCACATTTTAGACAATCCACAGTTCGTTATATTTCAAGGAAATGTCTGTCTACATGACCTGTACAAAGATAATTCTAAAACGCTTTGAACTAAGCGGGTGAATTTTTCTATACGGCCTTTGCACCAAATTAAATGATTTCTATCACTTTTTGTGTAAAATCTGTTCGAATGTAAGATGACGCGATAATTATAAAACAAAGAAACTAGAAAAGTACTATTTGGTACGCAGGCCTAACATCAATAGTATAGCCACTTATTAAATTTTGAGCAAAATTCAACTATTGGTTGGCTGCCTATTTGTAATTTCAAAAACATGAAAACGCAATAATCCAAAAACGCTGTGATGTAAATATATCGAATTTGGTATGAAATTCGTGACTACAAGTGTAGTTAAATGTCAAATTTCTGTTTCAATCGGTTGAGAAAAACTTGTCTAAAGGACAAATTCGATTTTTGGATATTATTAATTCATATCAGGTATTAAACGCCTTATAATTCGCCCACGATAGCTTGATAGATTCAGTAAAAATGTTAAATTCAAGCCAAATAAAAAAAAAGCAGAGCAAATTAAGACACTTACGTATTAGATCGTCTTCTCCAACGATCGCCAACGGTTTAGTAACTTTTTGGCAACGGATTTAAATTTGGCGATAAAGATCAAGATCACCATTGCCTTTATCCATTTGCCTTTATCCTTTATCCACCATTGCTTTTATCGCCTTTGATCAAGGATCAAAGGCGATAAAGATCACCATTGCCGGATTGCCATAATTGGAGGTTTAAGAACTCATTGACGATAACTTCAAATCTTGCGGTAAAGTTGGACGGTCTAATATGTAAGTATCTAAATTAAAATTAATTTTAAGGCAAACCAATCAAGTCTAAAACATTGTCATTGTTCTGGAGTAGGTTTTAGGGGTTTTCTCTGTATGCAATATATTTAATTCGGTGAATCTCGACCATTAGATTGGCTTTTGAAAAATCACAGGAAACGGACAAATGTTAATAGAGTATTAAGTGCTGCTGGAAAAAAATCTTCGCTTATTTTAAAAAATCATAGTCGTATTATAATGGATAAATTCCACTTTGTGCAAAATCCATTTTCCATCGATGTCTTTTTAGCAATTTCGAATTGTTATTTTTTTTTACGTCAAAAATAGTTGTTTAGCTTTTTCTTGTGTTCTCGAGTCATTATTTCTGGATCATTTTGTGGAGTGCTTAATTTTCTTTTGTCCAACTTCATGGATCGTGTAACTCCTTGATGCCATCAAAAGTTTTTGCACTCCACCAAGTTAACGATTTAAACTTTGGAATGTTATTTCAGATATCAGAACTTAGCGAACCATTTCCTACTGAACTTCGAAGTAATTTCATTTATGTGCGTTGATTCGTTTATTTTTTTCTCTTCTTCACTTCTAGAATGCCCTTTATTGATTCGCTTTTTGTTTTTTGAAATTCTAGTTTTCCGTGATGTTTGTGATTTGGAAGTTTATAGCTCGGTTTGATTCGAATTCCGTTTCTTTTCTATTATATACGTCTGAGTTGTGTGCATTTGAATTTTTAGAGTTATTGAAGACTTCTTTTGTTGATATGCACGCATTCTTAAATCGCTCATTTTTCTCTTTAAAGAAACAGGTTGAAAATAACTAGAATCCGCATTCCGCATTCTTGCATATTTAAACAATCCCTAGTAACTTGTATTTTATGTCTAAATTCGATGTCAGTGTGGTATAGAATCATTCGCCGAAGGTTATGGTATAAAAAATAAAGCCTTGAAATAAAAAATTTACCTATCGAGTGCTCAATTCCTAAAGGTTAATCCCCCCCATTAAATGATAACCCCAGGATCCGATAGAGTACCATTAAAATCGTAGTACATGAAAGACAAGGTGGTTATAATTAAACTTCCCCTACAAAAAGCATCCTATAAAGCTGTATTGACTATTCACGATTTATTCTCAAGGAATTTCAGAGAAAAAACAGCTCCAAAATGTCAACGAGAGGGCGCCTTTTTTCGGAAAAACTTTACATTTAACACAATATACGGCTAAAACGGAATACAGAAACAATATTAACATTTATTAACTAGTTTCTGATCACATTGTCATGGAACCACATTAAGTAAAGGTAAGAAAAAAAAATAACAGTATGCTGCTTGATCGGGAAAAATAATCGTTCAGTTTTCAGAAACAAGAACAGATTAAGCCGGCTTCCTGGCGTAGGGATAGCGCGTCTACCCTGGTCTGAGCGCCCCGGGTTCGAGCCCTGGTTCGTGCATGTTTGTTCTTCTGTGTTCTATCTGTGAGGTGTGTGAATGTGCCCCCCTGTAAAAAGGGGCTGTGCAAGCGAATATGATGAGTGAGTAGCAAAAGTCATGCTCTTGTCCCTAGTTGGCGCTACTACAGACAAGAGACGCTTATTTGGCTTAAATCGCTGAATACCTCAGCTTGCTTGCCCGTGGGAAGTGCCATAAGAAACAACAACAGAACAGATAAGAACGAAATTGCACAAGAGGAGGAATTGTTAATCGTGTCCAGAAGGAGGAAGTAGGAAAAGGTGCTCTATACGATCAACCTCATTCACCTGCATAGTTTCAAGTCGATAGACAATGGTTTCAACAGCAGATAGTAACTGATCAGTTGTTATACTTTGTACATGAAGCCTTATGGAGTTTCCAGCTTTACTTGGTTTTTAATTTATTGCTCATAATTCTTGTTCTGGGTTGTTAACATTGTTTCTTTACTCCCTCTTGATTGTTATTGTTGTTATTGTTATTAGTGACACTTGACATAGACAAGCTTCACCGCGGCATCAGCGTGTTTTAAGCCGAAATAAGCGTCTCATGTTTTAGAAGTAAAACCAACTAGGGCCAAGAGTACGTCTTAGCGACTCACTCATCACAGTTGCCTGTGCAGCCCCCTTTTACATTGGTGGGGGGGCACATACATATACCTTACAGATAGAACACAGAAGAATAACCATGCCCGAACCGGGACTCGAACCCTAGTCACCCATCTCTCTTGGAAGATGCGCTACCCCTATGCCGGGACGTCGGCTTCCCTTTTGTTTATTGTATTTATTTTATTTATTTATTGTTTTTAATTTAATGTTTTTCCGGAAAAGGAGTCCTTTGGAAGACATTTTTGAAGCCCCCCCCCCCAGAAATTTCGTAAGCGCATCTCATGTCTAGTCTATATACCGAATTTCATTGCAATTCGTTCACCAATTTGCTTAGTAGGATGCTGTTTATATGGGAAGTTTAATTATAACCATCTAGTATATCATTTTCACTTCTTATATTGATAAAAGAATTTAAAATATGTACTACTTTACGTAAATGACTGATACCATAGAGGCATTTTCGCTTTATCGCCCAAAACATAAAAAATTTTCCCATTGAGAAATCTGAACTTTGCAGTCTGGAGGATATGTGAACAAAATTTGGTTGTGATCCAACCTGTAACTTTTGCACAAGAGCTCTCTGAACACCTCCTGTTTATCTTGATTGACGGTGTGAATTGTCTTGAGTACGTGTGCGATGCGCCAGTCTGTTTTCATTTCGCCAAAATAAGAATGAGATGACTGATGTAAGAGATGTTTATAAGTCGTGAAGCAGTATTCCGAAATCTTACTCGATTACGAATCAAATAAAATAGATTTATTTAAAAAAAAAGGAAATTCGACATCAGTGAAAAATAGCAAGGATAAGTGCCTAATAAAGAACACCGGTAAAAGTCTGTTCTTACTAAATATCACTTTTCCATGAAATGATACCATTCGAAATGATAGGCACATGATTATGGAATAAATTGTTAAGGTAACAAAAAATGTTAATTTTATATAATTTTTTTTATATTCCGGAATTTACGGACGGAAAAGACATAAAAAATATTTAATAAAATAATATTGGTAAGTTGGATTCCAAATATTAACCTGTGGGAGTGATCTCCCCAAAACTTTCCTGCATATTCTCTAATAAACTTGTTTTGCCAGAAAGAGCCTTGTATACCATTGGCTTACGAAATATTAACTTTTGGCTCGAATTTAGCATTTTCATTGAATCTGTCGCGTGATTCTTGGCGAGCTATTTGGCGATTAAACGCCCATGCGTTAATAATATTCAAAAATCGAATTTGTGTTTTAAATATGATTTTTTCAACCGATTGAAATAAAATTCAGGCACAAAGCTTTTGTTTTAATCACAAAATTCCATTCCATATTTGATGAATTTAAGTCATTGAGTTTATGAGTTATCGCATTTGCATTTTACTGAAAGTATAGACAGACAGATTGCCAGCACGTAAAACTCAAAATCTGACAGGTACCTACTCTATGAATGCTAAATTGGTATACCGAATTTTATCTATCTAGCTCTTTTTGTTTTAAATTTTATTCAAACATCCAGGCAGACGGACTTCATCTGAGCAGATTTTACTCAAAATTTGATACAGATATGCAAATTTGGTGTAAAGATTGTATATCAAATATGAACTTCCTAGCCCAAAGCGGTAGACAGCAGGACAGACTTTTTCCAAAAATCTGTTTATCGAACTTTAGAAGGTCTCAAACGTGGAAATTTGCCAAAAATCTCGAGTTTAAATTCTTTGGCGATTTATTATATTTTCTTTTTACAACGTACACGAGAAATTAAAAATTTAATGCCCTGGGAAACCACTATTTAAACCACTACGAAACCACTGGGAACCACTACGAAAGCGTAATGTTACGAATGCTTTCGTAGCATTGAACAAATCTTTTCCTCATGTGAGCTTTATTTTCGTAGCGTTGATGACCTCCTTGATCTCAGTCTTCTTCCACCTTTGTTTGTTTATTTAAAACGTAGACTTGTCACGGGAGGGGGGTAGAAAGAGAATTATTTTCCTTGTCGGCTATTACTTTGTAGCCAAACGTGAAAAACAACTCCCACCCCTTTTTTTCAGATCCCGAATTAGCATATGCACAAATAAGTTACAAAACTGAAATATGCCGAATGAATGGTTTAATAATACTTAGAGGAAAAATATCCTTAGTCAGAGTTTTATGGGGAAAGAAATCAGTATATTTTAGAAGCAACATTTCTGATGAATATATTTAGTTCAGTAAATGTAAAGTCAAAGATCACTAATCAGTTTTAAAATAAACGATTGATTGAGATAATTAATAGCACTTTTTACAACCCTAATACAATCATCGTCTTGCAATTATTCAGTTATTATGACGGCGTTGAACAATATTTAAAAATTTGAAATGATTCTAGGAGTTTAATTATTAACAGTTGAGAAACATTGAACATCAATTTACGTATTATAAGCATGGTAATGACCTCTAAAGTAAATTTATAGTAGTTTTCTTTCCCCAACTTTGTTGTATACTAAAGAAAATGCGCAAGAATTTGAAATAGTTATAGGTGTATAATTATTTACAGTTGTTGTGAAACTCTAAATATCAACTAAATTATAATAAATTTGGTAATAAGCTCTAAAACAAACGTTTAGTAGTTTTTTCGGTTGATGTGTAGTTTAACGCCCCTCTTCGCCAAGTTGGCGATTATTTTTATTACGACAACTTTAGTTTATCTTTCTTCTTAACCGAAAGAGCTGCAAATAACATGGCGAATTGGCGATTTTTGAAAAGCGCGCCAGGCAAGGGTGTTAAACTACAATCGCCCCGTTTTTTCTCCTCAACTTTGTTTTATACTAACGCAAATGCTGCACATTTTATTTTGTGCCTCAATATAGTGACATAAAGATAGGTGTTTATTTTTGCGACTCCCAAAATAAAATGATAAAAAAAAAAATGCAAACTTCGCCAACCACAGTTATCGACCATTTTGGCATATTGTAAAGACTATTTTGGCGTACTTTGAAAATATTAAAATAAACCAAAGCAACGTAAAAATAAATAATAACCGAGAAAAATTGAATATGTATTTTGAATTTCTTTTCTGTCAACGAAATTTTTTTTTTAAATTTTTAGACCTACAATTTTGGTGTAAAATTTCGTTGATCTTATTTGTTATGTTTTTAAATTATTGTTTTCTAATGGACAAATTTACGGAACTAATTTCTGTTAAATAGTCAAATTTACACGACATCTTCTAATTAGCGTAGACATTGATAGATGAATACTTATTAATTTATGAAATACGTTACAATTGGGTACCAAAATACATTAATTAATTAGTTTACTTACGAAAAGGAAAAGAACGCAATATTCGTTTAAAAACAATCAAAATTTTAAAAGATAGATTATAATTGGAATGTAATTGGAAGATAAATTATAATAAGAAATTATAATTGGATTTTTCTACCGAACAAACCTCTAGTGTTTGAACTTTCTATTGTTTTCTTGAAGCACATGATGAGTTTTAATTTGCTATATAATAATAACTGAACATACATTGATTTGATATTAGAATGTTCAGAGCTATGTGGTAGCTTATCCTTTATAATCCTTTCACGTTTTCTCGTCGAGTATTCTTTTTTAAAATTTTTTAGATGATGATAGAATTACAAAATTCAAAGGTTAACAAAAAATTATCCATTTTTATTCAGAAATGAGAACCTATTTGTGGACGAGATGTCAGAAGCTGATGCTGTTCTTCATAGGATAGAAAGTGTCAGTCTTAACACTGCTGACTTAATAAAAACCGGGTTTTTTTTTTGTCTTTTTAGTTGTTTTACAAATGACAAGCAAAATAAAAATCCACTTTCTAAAAAGAAATGTACCTAACATAAATTGAGGTTCTGATTCCCATACTTTACTGAATTGTAGTGTTCATTTGATTCAGGCAGACATCGTATTTTTTTTATATTTAACTATAAAACATATTTATGTTTTGTTTGAAAATCAAAATGAATCTAAGAAGTTTGCCGACGTCTAGGCACAGGGTTTTTTCACATATTAATTCAATTCCTATTATTAGTTTATACTCTCCCTGTATATATTTATATATTTCGTTCAAGTTTTCAATCGTTCATAAAATACTTTATTCATCCACTCAAGTTCGAATACAATTTTTTAAAACTTGTACTGGATGATGCTATATGTTAATACAGTTTTTCCAAATATTAATTCATTAATTAAATGTAATTTACTTTTAATACTTTAAATAAGGTTTTAGCAGTTTGCGATGGAAATTGAAAAATCAACAGACAGCAGCTCAATCGGTAAAATGCAAGGATTTCAGCATTTTTCACATGAAGGTTAAGAATGCAAGTTCAAATTTTGCGAAAATCAATAATTTTTTGATAAATTATTTATATTAATTGTAATTATTTATTAAAAAGTAACTAAAAATAAAAAATTTCTTTGTTGACCCTAGTAGGAATGGAGTTTAAACTTCTTTAAATATATTATTTGTTATTTATGATAAATGACATAAATATTCACGAACATCTAAGAAATAGATATAAGATTTAGAAGCACATTATTCATCAGACCTACATATAGCAATTACATGATTAGTATCCCATGCCTAACTAACCACCCACATCTCCCGTTTTCTGTCGGCGAATGCAAACCATATAAGCCCTGATCCACCCCAAAAATCATTCAAATAAGGCTCGATTCAATTCGATCCGTCGAAAAGACGTAGAAAATCTTAGTCACAGATCAATGAAACATGTCATTGTACGATTACGATCGCGAAATCTCCTTAAAGTATCGATTTAGCAGAACATGTGGAAGTTCGTGGAATTGGAGGCGAACTTAGCCGAGTCAAAGGCCGTAACCCTTTAGGTACGCGCCCAAGGTCGTTGTCGGCAGCGCTCGAAATTGCATCTAATTAGTGTTTCACCTTTTCGGGCAGCCGGTAGTCGGGGGCATATTTTAATTAGGCGTCGCATACGTTGTAGCTAAAATCTGTTTTAGGATAGTTTCCCGTTAAGAAATTGCTCCTTCTGCGATATTCTTTATTTAATGCAATGTTTATTGGTGTATTGATTATCGGAATTGATATTGCTCTAAGTTAGATAGCTTATGAAGCAGCTCTTAAGAGCTTATACTTATTTGAGGCTCAAAATCCTTTGAAGTGTGGATAAATCCATTAATAATAAAGTTGTTTGTTTTGTGTGTGTGTGTGTGTGTGTGTGCGCGCGTGCGTGCGCACTGCTTATCTAAGTGATTTACATCTATTGAATTTAGCGTACATATTCCTTGCAAAATGTGAATGTACACTTCGGTGCAATTTTTTTAAAATATTTCATTAATTAAAAATGTAGCAGATTTTTGGTGTTTTCCAACTGTAACTACCTAAAATATGTTGTTGTTGTTGTTACTTATGGCACTTGCCTATGGACAAGCCCCCTGCTGATACAGCAGTACATTTAAGCCGGAAGTAGCGTCTCTTGTTTCCTAAGTAGCGCCAACTCAAACCAAGAGTACGACTTAGCTACACACTCACCACATTTGCTTGCACAGCCCCTTTTTACAGGGGGCACAGTCACACATCTCACAGATAGCACACAGAAGGACAACCATGCCTGAACCGGGACTCTCAGAGCACGAGGAAGACGGCTACCTCTGTGCCAGAAAGCCGGCCCTCTAAAATATTATTGTGTAAATGTAAATTTTATATCAAAATTTTAATTTTTTTTATTATATCAATATTATATTCGAGCCAATTTCTTCCTGTGAATGAGTATAATTTATCTTATACATTTTGGTTCATTTTCCTAGTAGTGTTGTTCTATGTGACTTTTTCTAAGCTGTCCCATCGTGGCTTTGGACTAACTCCATCAGTGAACAATTTTTCTATTTGATTGTCTCTTTGTATATATTATTAACGCGATAACTGAAAAAGGAAACAAGAAACAAACTAAAACAAATTTAGTATTTGTTCTTTATAACAAATTGTTAAATGTGTATCCAATTTTTAATCTAATGTATTTGTGGAAAAAATAGGTACAAAATGCACATTTGATTATTTTCATTAATTACTATGAATTGAACTCAAAATTTCCCATAATGTATAGATAGATATACGAGGAAATTGAAGAATATATTTTTATATTTTATTACTGCTTCATAAGATCGTTGAATATACATTCAGAATACAGCATTAAAAAATTCGAGATCTCTGATAATATTACTGTGTAAAAAGAATTGAAACTATCAAGAGGGTCTTATCAAAATTTTCTTGCATACTCTTTAACCCTGTGCACTCGATGGTGCCTTTTGGGCACCATTCAAGACATTGCATCATTTTGACGTTTTATTTGTTTATTTTTCAATTTTGATTATTGAAAATACCTACGGAATGGTAAAAAGACGGAGAAATTAAATTTTAAACACACGCACACACACTTGGATCAATGAAGAAGCCTTGTATATTGATTAATTATGCATCGAATTACTTTTCCGAGTGTAAAGGGTTAATAAAGATGTTTTATTTCTTATACTCCTTGAATAAAATTGTTAACCTTAGTTAAGATCGTGAACACTACGAGTACTTCGATTTTTATTTTCATAGTTCCTCATATGAAAATGACGTGCATCGTAGTATCGTAAAGGAAACCGGTACTTGTTGTATTAATCGCGTGCCATTGACGAACATTAGTTACGAAGGGGTCTAATAACGTGATCTTTGGCAATAGTTAGGATTAGGTTAATATGCATCACCCAGAGCATCAAATATTTATTTTGGTGGGTTTTTTTGCCGACTTATTGAAACGAAAATTGGACTGAGAATTGCAATGGTGATTAGTTAATCATGCTGCAAATTTCATATATTTCAGTTATGTCTGTTTGCATGAGGAAGTATACACTCAAGACAGCCAACCTTCGGTAGATTTATTTCAAAAATTTCATATGTTCAACTTGTGTACCAAATTTTATTCATATAGCTTTCATTGTCTTACAGTTATTGTGTACGAGGACAGACGGACTTCTTCCAAATGAGTTTCTTTTAAAATGTAATAAGAATCTATAAATTTGATATAAAGACTATATATTTAATTTCAGCTCTTTAATGCAAAGCTTTCTATCGTTTTCATAAACGAAGACACTCCGTTTGTGTGGTGTCTGGCGCTCGTTAAGTCGTCGTAGTCACAAAGTCCTCCATGTCGAGAGTAATAACACTGGGGGTATTGGGCCAGAGTTGATCATTCTCTGTTCCAGATCTAAATTACAATCTTGGGATGAATGAATGAAATGCATGAATGAAGTTCGCCCCGTAAAATGAGTTGTGACTTGTGTGAAGCTAAGTCGTACTCTTGGCCCTAGTTGGCGCTACTGAAAAACAAGAGACACTCAATCGGTTTAAATTGCTGACAGGTTTATCAGCGGACTTTGAAAAGGGTCATAACCCTTTTTAAAGCTGTGGTTAATATCTTACCACCGCCTTAAAATATTTTGCAAATATTGTGGCTTCAAAACTAACCAGAAACGGACAAAAGTATCATGATCAACATGTAATGTTACTTTGTTTTCAGCTCCTTGTTATGTTGTTTCACCGGAATAATTTAAAATAATGCATTTGGTAATTTACATTGCATTTGTTTTTTCTACCACTCATTTCATGTGTAATTAATACTTTTTAAATTTTGAAATAACCAATAATAAATAGTTCTACAAAAATCATATTCTGAAATTATTTATAATTCATATTTTTCCATTGAATAAGACAGCAAAATGTCATTGCTTGTTTTGGAAGGTGGTAAATATGTGTTTCCACCCCTAACTACAGCCCCAACAACAAAATTGTAACAAAAATACTTGTTATAAATGAGATCCTTTTTTTCCCAAATGTAAAATGAAAAATTTGAAAGAAAACAGCATGTGCCCGTTAAAGGGATAAGTAACAACAAAAACAACATAGACACATAATTTCATACATATAGACATGATAATATAGACATAATATATGGCTCGGGGAGGTTTTAAACATAAAAATTCATTAAAATTTCAAATT
Source organism: Argiope argentata (assembly GCA_026289955.1). Lineage (NCBI taxonomy): Eukaryota > Metazoa > Arthropoda > Arachnida > Araneae > Araneidae > Argiope > Argiope argentata. The sequence goes on along the minus strand of JAOUZG010000678.1, from coordinate 4,374,484 downwards.
CGAATTTTTTGACAATGCATTACTTTCTCTTTCTATATTTCGTATATCAGAATGTAAAAAGGATAAAATATATTTAACCATCGAAATTTTTTGTTAGATATAGAGTCTGCTAAGGGCATGGATTGGAAAAACCCATTTTCTATATAGCTGTACTGCACAGCTGATTAGAATACAAGGCGCCTGATGCTCACAATTATGCTGTCGTATTGTCTTCGGTTTTGTTGATAAATGTTGAAACGCATTGGTCTTGTTGCTGAACTTGTAAAAACGAGTCTTATTTGAAAACTATTGCAGTGCATGTGTGTGGGCAATTATTTATATGTCTTAAATCCCGATGGAGCAAAACTCAAATTTAAATACAATCAACTGCGCTTAAATGTTTATATGTCTACATTTTTGTATGTGTCATCGTGAAAAATTATTCCTTTGGAAAACCATTGCCCACTGTATTTGTTAATTATGAGTTGTCATTTCCTGGTTCGCATTCTCGTTTGTGGATTTTTTCTCAAAATGTGGTTTGTGTCCTAAAGATTCCGAAGGTGAAAGCAATAGTAATAATAATAATAATAATAAATAGCAATAGAGTCTTGACGTAACAAAGACCGATGACTGTATTAAAAAACATAGCTATTAAGCATTTTTTTTAAAACTCATTTCACAAAAAATACATAATTCTGAATGGTACAAGTTTAATAGATTGTTACAGTTTTGTAAAGATTGAAGCATATCAATCTGCTATTAATAAGCAATCTGTAATTCATTGGTATAGATGTTCAAGACCCTATTCTACCGAAAAATCGAACTGAAGCATATCCATCTGCAATCAATAAGCAATCTGTAATTCCTTGATATTGATGTTCAAGACCCAATTCTACCGAAAAATCGAACTGAAACTTATCAACCTGCCATCAATAAGCAATCTGTAATTCCTTGATATTGATGTTCAAGAACAAAACCAGTTTTAAAGAAATTATATTTTGTCATATGACGATATAATAAAATGTAAATGCTATTGAAAGTCAAGGTTGTACTGAAAATTTCATTTAAAAGAAAACTTAATTAATTGAGAATTCATTTAACAGAGATCAGTTTTTCTTTCTTTTTATCTAATTCTTTGTGAATTTGTTTGTGTGACCGGCTGGTCATTCTTTATTTTAGAAAATTGCAGTTATTTCCTATACTGCAAGAAACTTTTTAAATACAAATAGTAAGTTTTTTAGCAAATTTATAAACAATATGTTTAATCAGTGAAATTTGATGTGTTATTTTCTTAACAAATTTTTACAGCATACGAAGAATGTTATTCTTTATATTACCATGATTCATTTTTATAATTATTATATCATTTTTGAAGTTGCATTTGGCAATTGCACAAAAATGAAAACGATTTTTCTGGAATTAAATTTTGCTTCACAATCATCTTAATCTTGGTGCTTTTAACATAATTTAAATGAAATTTATTGAGTTTTAAGCTTTAAACTAAGCGGGACTTTAACAAGATCAGACTACATTTTGCTGATTTTAACTGTCTGCATGTTACGTTTTTCAGTTTTTTTCCCTTTCTTTCTTTACTTCCGTTGAAAGATTTAATTTCAAAAATGTTATTATTCTGTCTGAGTTAAAACGCATTGAGATTCAGTCAAGCTCAGGGTATCGAATATCTTGATAATCACTATGTCTGTTCTTTTTAGACTTTGTATAAGAGGAAGTTAAAAAAAAAACAAGTAATTATAAATCAAATTTTAAAAAATCGTTTTAAAATATTCAAATATTTCTTTTACATTCTCAGACATCTTACATTTCTAGAAAAAGTGGATTTTAACAATTTCGTACTAGAATTTTGTCATTCTTAGTTCGATCGATTAGTTTTCGTTTTATATTCTAATTCAGTAGTACTTTTAATATCTTAAGAAGTTTTTCTTTATTTGTCTAATTTATTAATCAATTAATCACTTATTTTACTTCTATACATTTACTTCTATACAATAATAATCGACCCAATTTATTATTTTCTTAAGTTTAATTTTCGTTTCATATTCTAATTCAGCAGTATTTTTAATTTCTTAAGATAGTTATTTTTAAAAATTTGTTCCGTTTATTAATCAGTTAATCATATTTATTTTACTTCTATACATTTATATTCGGGCCAATCTATTATTTTATTAAGTTCAATTTTCGTTTCTTATTCTAATTCAACAGTATCTTTAATTTCTTAAGAATTTTTTTTTAATTTGTTTTATTTATTAATTAGTTAATCGAACTTATTTTATTTCTGTACATTTCTATTCGGCACTGTTTATTATTTTACGAAGTTTAATTTCCTTTTGGTATTCTAATTCAGCAGTATTTTTGATATCTAAAGAAATTTATTTTAAAAAATTTGTTCCATTTATTAATCAGTTAATCTTTTTTATTTTATTTCTGTACATTTCTGTTCGGCTTAATTTATTATTTTACGAAGTTTAATTTCCATTTTATATTCTAATTCAGCAGAATCTTTAATATCTTAAGAAATTTATTTTTAAAAATTTGTTCCTTTTATTAATCAGTTAATCATACTTATTTTACTTCTATACATTTATGTTCGGCTCAATTTATTATTTTATTAAGTTTAATTTTCGTTTCACATTCTAATTCAGCAGTATCTTTAATTTCTTAAGAAATTTATTTTTAAAAATTAATTCCGTTTATTAATCAGTTAATCTTTTTTATTTTATTTCTGTACATTTCTGTTCGGCTTAATTTATTATGCTACAAAGTATAATTTCCATTTTATATTGTAATTAAGCAGTATTTTTAATATCTTAAGAAATTTTGTTAAGTTTTAGTAAGTTTTTTAGGAAATTTATAAATGATACGTTTAATAAATGGAATTCGATGTGTTATTTTCTTAGAAATTTTTTATGGCATACAAAGAATGTTATTCTTTATATTACCATGATTTATTTTTATAATTATTATTTCATTTTTGAAGTTGCATTTGGCAATTGCACAAAAATGGAAACGATTTTTCTGGAATTAAATTTTGATCCACAATTATCTTAGTATTTGTGCTTTTAACATAATTTAAATGTAATTTTATTGAATTTTAAGCTTTAAACTAAGCGGGACTTTAACAAGAGCAGACTACATTTTGCTGATTTTAACTGTCTGCCTGCTACGTTTTTCAGTTTTTTTCTTTCTTTACTTAAAACGCATTGAGATTCACTCAAGATCAGGCAATCGTATTTCTTTATGATCACAATGTCTGTTCTTTCAAGATTTTGTATAAGAGGAAGTTAAAAAAATAAGTAATTATAAATCACATTTAAAAAATCTTTTTAAAATATTCAAATGATTCTTTTACATTCTCAGACATCTTACATTTCTAGAAAAAGTGGATTTTAACAATTTCGTAATAGACTTCCGTCATTCTTGAAATCGATTAATTTTCATTTTATATTCTAATTCAGTAGTATTTTTAAAGAAGTATTTCTGAAGAAGTTTTTTTAATTTGTCTAATTTATTAATCAATCAACCATACTTATTTTACTTCTATACATTTATGTTTGGCCCAATTTATTATTTTATTAAGTTTAATTTTCGTTTCATATTCTAATTCAGCAGTATCTTTAATTCCTTAAGAAACTTATTTTTTAAAATTTGTTCCGTTCATTGATCAGTTAATCATACAGTTAATCTATTTATGTAATATCAGTTAATCTATTTCTGTACATTTGTGTTCGGTAGAATTTATTATTTTACGAAGTTTAATTTCTGTTTTATATTCTAATTCAGCAGTATTTTTAATGTCTTAAGATATTTTGTTTAAATTTGTTTCTTTTATTATCAGTACTCGCAAAGCGTTGCCCGTGACATAGCATTCTATAATAATAATAATAAAACCCCTATACTGAGGGGATATTTATTCATCTACTTGGACAGTCACCGACCATCTCAGAGTCAACAGATTATTTGATCTGGTTTGACTCCGACAGACCATGATGGAGATTAGACGACGAAGAAGAAGAAATTTAAACTTAAGTCCAACCTCCCCCCGATACGACATCGGCACGTTACGCAACATCAAACAAACATAAAAATATGCTTAGAAATGATCAAAAATAGTGTAATTTTTTCTTTTTATTGCACACATTCAGAAATATTTAGACTGTTACAAAGATAAAAATATGACAAAACACAGGAGGAATCGACTCAATTTATTATTTTATGAAGTTCAACTGAACCGGGATAGCCTGGTTGGTTGGGCGTTGACTTCGCATCCCTTGGGCTGCAAGTCCGAACCTGCCAGCTCCGAAGACTTTCAGTGTGTATGTGTGTGCGTGGTGAACGTTACACCTGTCTTGGTCACAAAGTCCTCCATGTCGAGAGTAATACCACTGGGGGATACTGGGTCAGAGGTGCTCGTTCTCTGTTCCAGATTTAAATTACTATAAGTGGATGAATGAATGAAATCCGTCTTGTAAAAAGGGTTTGTGACATGTGTGAGCTAGAAGTCAGATTTCTACCTTTGACTGTTCAGGGGACCATACCGTCAGAAGCTACTGCACCCCCGCCTTCCTTTGTAAAATGGGATACGAGAACAGCGACAACATTTGTAATTATTTAATAAAGATTAACTAAAATAGAATTTTCTTTGTTAACCTAAGTAGGAATTGCTTTTTATGTTACTTGTCTCTATACGTTTATGTTCAACCCAATTTATTATACTATGATGTTCAACTTTTTTTCTCCCAAATTTGAGTCACATCTGTATACTGTAGATCTTGGTAACGTTGATTTCCTTTCTGTTATTGAGGCTTTTAAATTGTGGAACTGTTAGAAAATTTTGGAACCTCGCCTCCTCTAAATGGCAAAATCTCCCCGCATTTTTATCTTAATTACAAGACTGGGCTTTTATATCCTAGTTCCCATTCTCCATGTTAAAAAGAAGTAAAGCTGTTTTAAGTTTAATATTTCTAAAAAGCTCTACAGCTATTATTTTATTTAAAAATTTGCTACTTATGATACGTATTTACTTCTCTTGTCTTGGACAATTAAACGCGACGTTACACTGTTGTTTCCATTTATCGTTAAGCATTATTTATTTAGGTAATGAGAAGAACGCCGAGTAATTTCCACCCTTAAATGCATGCAATTTCGTGTTGCTTCTTTTCACGGAAGAGTGGTTTCTGCTCTACCTTTTATCTGGTTCAGTAACTTCGTTTCAAAGTGTTGAATGCATCGCGTGGTTGGAGTTCTAATTGCTCGAGACTAACTAATATTCCTTATTATGAGCATCTATGAAAGGTTGTTGCTTCTCTCGCTGCGTTACTAGATAATACTTTTTTAGAAAACATTATCCCTTTTAACAAGTTTATAATTAATCGGAAAATTCGATTATTCTCGTCTGTGTTTACTTTATATATATATATATATATAAAAACCAAAACAGAAGTAAAAAAAACGAGAAAAAATCTATAGTAAAAGTTGGAAAAAACCTAAAGTATACTAATAAGAAATGCAAGGATTCCAATAAAAATGTAGGATTTTTTCTGTAAAGGTTTGACTATCGTTCAAAAAATTAACCGTTTTATGACTCGAAAATTTCCCCATCCCAAAATATAAGAGAAGCATCACATTGTAAGAATATAAAAGCAAATGAAAATTATAAAGAAAAAAAGAAAAGAAAAAAGAAATTTAAAAAAATTCGGGCTACCAAAAAAAGCCTGAAATCGACTTTAATGATCTCCTCGCATAACCATAGACCCTCCCACATGATGCATTGAAGCTTTTAATTGGGCCGCCTTCCGCAAGCTATATAAGGCCTGTAGCCTTAATATGATGTATTGAATTGAGCCAAGAGGGAGAGTTGGAGTACAAGACAAGTAACGAGTTTTCGAGTGGAGAGCGAAGCAACGACGGAGTGCCAGCATTGTCCACAGTTCAAGCGAGTGCTGAACTGCTGTGTGCTCAGCCCTGTTGTCTACTGTGGTAGTAGCGTCGTGTCGTATGTGCAGTAGCCAGTATGTGGTAATGAGTCGACAGCAATAATGAGGAGACAGTGTGAACTTCAGCCATCTGGATATAGAGCGAGGCTTAGAGGAATCCCTCTCCTTCTTGAATCTGTCTATGGTTTGAAATCGGTGGTCGATTACTACTTGTAGGATACTGTCTTCTGTCCCATATTCGTTGGTTTTGTGTTGGTGTCTTCTTGTAAAAAAAACGTCGGTTTTTTTAAAAATTGAGTTCTGTTGGTTGTGTCTTCACAACATACGCCCAACACTAGAAAAACGAAACCCGCCGCAGGTGATTATTTCGCAACATTCGTTTTTATAATGGTAATTACGAGAAACTCTAGTGTGGAGAAGGGTAGTATAAAGTTCAGAGCATAATTTTCAAATGATTTTACAAACTGTTGTTTCTTTAAAATACAGGTTCTAATAGTTTTTCTTTTCCTTTCAGAACTATCAAGGGCGCAGAGGAATTTGGCCAACACGTTGAATATTTTCAAGCTGGAAACAATCGGAAGCAGCCAAACGGATGACGAAGTTATTATAGGTAACTGTAACTGGTTGATATTTTTTAAAAATAGAGTTTGTATTGTAGAATTATAATTTTTCTGTCATCCTTCCAGCATCTTTCGAAATGTTGCTCTTCTTTTTCAGAAGAACATTAACTAACATAAATCATCGCTTAACAGGCAATGCTGTTTATCATAATCGTTTCCTTTACAGATTTTTTAAACAAAAATTGCAAAAATAATCACATCTTTTTATTTTTATGTCAGAACATGATATTATTTTAGTAATGAGGTTTTCTGGCGTCGACGAAAGTCCGTAGGCGGAAAATAAACATTTTAATTCGTTAGCGAAAAATAAAATTTTTATTATCTGCACGAGCATCTCAATAAAAATAATCAGCTTTTAATAACGTGTTGCCATCGCATTTACAAAAGCTCTGATTTTTTTTAAAAAATAAGTTAATGACTGCAGCAAATATAACCTAGAAAAATGTCATTTTGAGCACGCCATTATAGGAAATGCGATACTTTTTTGAAACAATAAATGCGAGACACAGTTTTTTATGATCATTTGCAATACTAAAGTGACTCATTCAATGAAACGATTAAAATGAATAAAAATATAATTTAACTTGCACGAGCACGTGGTCCTTGGTTGTTCAAGAAATGATGTTCTGACATGATACATTCAAATATGCATAGCAGATTTCATTTTAATTTTATTATTGAATATTAGGAAGCGAAACTTAACATTAAGTTAGTTTTAAGTCGAATTTTTAATTTTTTTTGTAGATTTATAAGCATTTAAATTTAATTTTAGTATACTATAACCGAGTTAACTCGGGCAAATGTAAAAAAGTTAAATATTCGTTTTAGTATGATAGTTTTTGAAACAAGGGACAACACAAAGTAATACCTGACATATTCTGTTCGCTGGTATCTAGTTGATCAATTCATTATCAAAATATTTATAGAGAAACTTCAAAATATGATGGATACCAGTATTGAAATCCATACCTGCGTTGGCAGTAAAAGTAAGACGAGATAGAGCAGGTGGCGACTTCTTTTTTCGAATTGCACACCACTAACAAGCTGCCGGCAAATCGCCTGACTCCGAGCCACTTGAACTACCGTCTTTACTAAGGCAGAATCACTTTCACTATTTTCAATGTCTACCTCTTCATAATCACTGTCTGAAAAATCATCGCTATCGCCATTATTTTACTTACTTTCAACGCAGCTATCCTTCTTTATGCATCACTAATCCACAAGCCGATGTATACTGTGCAATTGAGAAAACACGTGACTAATCCCGCCAAAAGAGTCGCCAAACCAACAAAACTCGACCAGCTGCCAATCAAAGCTGGATATTTCCTTTCATTTATTCCAGGCCGAATAAAACCGTGATAAAACAAATCGCACTCATAAATTCATTCTTCGCCCGTATTTTTTCGGGGTAATAACTAACTGCAATATATACGAACCCGAGATAACTCGGGATAATGAAGCAAGCAGTTAATTTGTAAAATTCTGCTAGAGGAAATGTTTTTTCTATTAATGAATATTTTAGACTTTTTTTAAAACATCTGATATGAACGTGCGACTTCATGCACATACCAGACATGTAATCAGCAGAAGTGATATTCCCAAATTTTTTTTCAAACACCCCATTCTAAAAGTAATATCCCTATGTTTTTTAAAAATAGTGAACTCTCGGCAAGGCTACTGACACCCTGCTTTTTCACATTATTTATTTATTACTTTAAAAAAAAAGAGTATTTTGTGCTTCGTCATATAGTGAGAAGAGTCGTTAAGGCATTTTAAACGCATTTTTTTGTCCATATTTTGTAGAGAAAATATTCTAATCGTGAAAAATTCGATTTTCATATTTTTTACGAACAGCCATACGTATTCACATTATTTATTTATTTCTTTAAAAAAAAGAGTATTTTGTGCCTCGTCATATAGTGAGGAAAGTCGTTTAGGCATTTTAAACGCCCTTTTTGCCCTTGTTTTGAAAAGAAAATATTCTAATCGTGAAAAATTCAAATTTCATATTTTTACGAATATTCGCATTTTAAATCTCCCCGAATTCAAAAAAGCATATTTTTGACATTATGTCCTGTCGGTCTGTGACAAAGATAAGGCCAAAACGCTTTGAGTTAGACTGATGAAATTTCGTGTATGATCTTAACATCGCATTTGTGTGTGTCTATCAAATTTTGAGCGTAATCCATTAATAAAAAGTCTCTCTGTCCGGTTGCCTAAATACAAGATGATACAATAACTGCAAAATGGAGAGAGCGACATATAAGATACTCATTGTAAGTTGGTATACATTTTTAAAATCTAAATTGTAGGTACGAATCATATTTGGAATCAAATCCGTCAAGAGGTTTACTTTCTATCTGCCTGTATTTTCACAAGCAGTGGAGTACGACAGCTCATACAATAAATATCTGATGTTTGTATATGATTCCGTGTCAACAATTGGAGATCTAATTTTAATTTCAATCGCTTGGAAACAACGCGCCTAAAGCACAAATTTTATTTTCAGGTACCAATTCTAAATGTCAAAGTTTAATTAGGGAGGAAAACGCTCTAAGGACATGTATTCCAGATAACATCTTCATAAGCCAGATAACATCTACTATACTGAAGTATAATTTTAGTATTGGGGTTATGTTACTCGCTCACTAGCGCTAGCGTCGCAAGTTCGTATCGCGACCTTCACATTGGTGAATGACAACGTAACTTTCTGATCTTCGTGGCATCATCCACCAGCAAACAAAGTCGTTACTTACTTGACGCAGCAAGCAAAACCAAGCCCTCAGACTCACTTGACACATCAACGCATTCTCACGCTCGCCATAACTCTTGGCGCTTTAAAATCATTCGTCTCTCCGCCGACTCACTGATGGGGGAGTACTGTGGCGCTAGCTTCATAAGCCGGATAACATCTACGATACTGAGGTATACTTTTAGTATTGTAGTTATGTTACTCGGTCACTGGCCCTAGCGTCGCTGGTTCGAACCGCGACATTCATCCGTCGCATTGGTGATCTTGACAACGTAACCTTCTGATCTGTCGTGGCACCATCTACCAGCAGACATAGTCGTTACTCACTTGACTTAGCAAGCAAACAAAGCTGTCACTCACTTGAGGCAGCAAGCACTTGACACATGTACGCACTCTTACGATCGCCGTAACTCTTGGCGCTTTATAATCGGTCGTCTCTCCGCTGGCTCCCTGGTGGGGGAGTAATTTGGCGCTAGCTTCATAAGCCAGATAACATCTGCGATACCCAAGTATACTTTTATATTGTGGCTATGTTAGTCAGCTACTGGCCCTAGCGTCGTGGGTTCATATTGCAACCTTCATCCAACACAGACAACACTATAGACCTAATAAAAATAACAGATTCTTTTCAAAGATCAATATTTCGTATCTACAGTTCTCTTGTGTCATACCAGGCATTCGCGGTCTTATCAACGTCCACCGCTTTATTTCGTGAGTGGAGAGTAATAACTGTATTCGCGCGTAATCAGAAACGCTCTCGGTAGATTACTCTAACTTGTTTTGTAATTTTGTATTCACTTGCCCTCTGACAAACAGGCGAATAGACGTCTTGTCAATGAATTTAATTTAAAATTTGATAGGAGTATACAAATCTGGTT
>JAOUZG010000678.1:4285664-4328912 GCA_026289955.1 Argiope argentata | reverse complement strand
TATGATTTTTTTCAAGTGATATTTTTAGATGCTATCATTTGAATTATTGATTGAGTCATGAAGTTAATTTTAATTAATTTCAATAAAATTTAATGGCTGCCATTCGAAAATATTCGCTTGCGTTACATCAAGGGAAAGGGATTTTTGATTTTAGATAATTAGTGGCAACTTTACGTGGAAATATGCGAACATTTTTGAGGAGAAAATAATTCGATTTTTTACATGTATTTGTTTTTATTAAAATTATTACATTCCTTAATTGCATTAATTTTACAATTCCTACTATTAGCTCACACTCTCCTTGTATATATATATCTTGTGCAAATTTTCAATCGTTAATAAAATACTTTCTATTCATCCCACCAAGTTCAAGTAATATTTTAAAAAAAATTGTAGTGAATGATATTTGATATTAATACAGTTTTTCAAATAGTAATTGATGATTTTTTATTAATTAATTAAAAACTTTCTCGCCGTAAATCTTTATTATTTAAATTAAGTGTAAGTATTAGGCCGTGATAGCCTGGTGGATAGGGCGTTGAATTCGCATTCGTTAGGTTGCGAGTTCGAACCCACCTTTCGAAGGCTGTGTGTGTGTGTGGACTATAAATCTATCGTGGTAACAATATCCGCCATGTCGAGAGAAATACCACTGGGGTGACTGGATCAGAGGTGACCGTTCTCTGATCTAGATCTAAATTACGATCTGTGGATGGATGAATGAAATTTGCCCTGTGAAAAAGGTTTGTGGCGTGTGTGAGCTAGAAGTCAAGTGGCTGCCTTCGTATGCTCAGGGATCCATAACGTCAGAAGCTACTGCACTCCTCCTTCTGCTGTAAAGCAGAACACGAGAACAACAATTGTAATAAAATGTAATTAAAGTAAACATTTTCTTTGTTAACTTCAGTATGAATTGACTTAAAAATTAATTTTTTTATAAAACTTGTTGGTTTTTATTCCAAAAATTATTATTATCGTTTTCTTTTTTTCATAAACATCCCATCCTAAAATATTTTCGTTTCAAAACGTAACGGCTTGTGCATCGAACTAAATCCAGCCTGTGTGGAGTGAAAAACGTTTAGCCTCTTTAAGAATGCGTTTATTTTTGGACTTAAACCGCTTTTCATCGACTCGCATCCCCTCCCACCCCTCAATTTTGTGTGTTTAGCGTGTCTGTTTGTCGTGAATCGGTCAGACTGGCGCGGCACGAGCTATTTATTTCATATTATACTCATTAATGAAAGCCGTCTCTCGGTGTCCTCCCTTCCCCCTGTAACCTAGCTCGTGGGAGAGAAGCAGTTGCGCTCACATTTGCTTTCCTTCTGCACACAGACACCCCCCCCCCGTCTCAGTCAATTTGTATTAGTCAAACGCAAGCGGCGGCTTCGTCATTACTGAAATGTTTGAAGCCTCAAGCCAAAGTTTCGGCGAATATAGGGATCGATAATATCTCAGACTTCGCCAAACTAACTATCCAGGTGTGTTAATACTTTGGTGTGGTTGATGGGATATTTGCTGCTGGCGTCTTTCGTTGGCATTTTAATCTTGTGATTAATTTCGTCTTTTACGAATTCGCGTATTAATTTGTGGAATAACAAGGATTGGAGTTGATTAAATGTTTTAGCTTCTGTAATAATCTCGGATAACAATGTCATTATTTTCTAGTTCATAGAGAAATTCTCATTGTACCTAGAAAATCCAATCTAGAGATTCTGGCGAATTTCCACATTTTAATTCTCACTGAGTTCCAGAATTTTTTGGAGTTATGTCTATATGTCTGTGAATGCGATAATTCAGAGACACATTTCGAATTCGAAGGTTTAAATTTAGTATCTAATTTTAATATCAAATTTGTAGATTTCCGTCAAAGTTTGGACAAAAATATATTTAAAGAAATCTGTTTATCACTGCATATGAACATCTCAATTCGAAAATGCAAAGGACTAGATGTGGGGAATTTGATACATAGTTTTATCATTAGAAATATAGGTGCTGTAAAGACTTGACCACGGGCGGGTCAAATGAAATGGTAGCGTGTTATACACAAAGGGTTTATTTACAGCTTTACACAAGAAAACACGTCATCTAGGTTAAATACAGGAAATATTTACAATGGATTGACTGTTCGACAACTATGCCGGGGATTCACAAGCTGTCCGCGTATTCGGCTACTGCCTGTAGCTCCAGAGACCTACTTCCGGTAGATCTTTCCAACCAACTCGAGATCGCGTGTTATCTCTTCAACTTCAGCTCTGCTCACAGCTCGTCTCGTCCACCGGATCAGCTTGTCTCCTCCGCTCTTCTCCTCTCCTTCTCTCTCCCCCTCGATCGGCTTCTCGAATCCCTTTTTAACGGTCGCGAAGCTCCACCTCTCAGGCTGATATTGGCGCGCTTGAGATGCCGGTTGTCCAATCATTCTACTCCCACTCGCGCGTCACCATGTCGTGGGAAGATTTCTGAGACATCCACCCCTTATCAGCACCGTGACCCGCTGTTCACACCTGTGTTCTTCTTTCAATGGGGTCAAGGAAATACTAATTTCTTCAACGGTTGTAAGCAGCATCTGCTGTTCGTTATCGGAACCCTTCCCAGCTGGGGTGGTCCATAGACGAAATAGTCCCGTCTGGTATTTCGGCACGGTTCACTGCTTTTGATGAGCCGAAAACATGTGTGATCCCTTATCTGTCTTTCTCAAATTCTAAGAACGGGAGAAACACAATGGGCAACAAAGTCTGAATAGCCTCACCGCTGGATAGCAGTATCATTGTTCGATCATGTGTCTCTTCCAGCAGGAGACAAAGTGGCGACTTCCTTACAGTGCTCATTGTATCTAGAAAATCCAATCTTGAGATTCTGACGAATTTCCACATTTTAATTCTCATCGAGTTCCAGAATTTTTTTTGGAGTTATGTCTATATGTCTGTGAATACGATAATTCAGAGACGCATTGAGGTCGAAGATTTAAATTTAGAATCTGTTTTTAATGCCAAATTTGTGGATTTCCGTTACATTTTGGACAAAAATGTATTTAAAGAAATCTGTTTGTCACTGCATATGAACATCTCAATTCAAAAATGCAAAGAGCTAGATATGGGAAATTTGATACATAGTTTTGTCATCAGAAATATAGGTGCCTATTAAATTTTAAATTAAATTCATCTATGCAGTAGCTTTCTAACTACTTGCTTATTCTTTTGTATTAAACTGATAACTCAAAAAACTCTACGGTTTGATGAATGAAATTTGGCATCGCAGATCGTTTTTAGATTTGATTTGTAATGGTGATGATGATGATGTCGTGTCCGCTTTACAATGTAAAAAAGGGTGCAGTAGCTTCTGAGGAAATGAACCCTTGAGACCCGATGGCAGAAGCCCGACTTGTAGCTCATATGAAGATAACACACACTTATTCACTTGCAGAGTCCCATTTTACACGGTGGAACATATACATATAGAATACGGAAGAACAACCATGCCCTCCCCGGGATTCGAACACAGGACGCCCAGATCACGAGGAAGAAGCGCTACCACTATACCAGGACGCTGGCATATGTGAGGCTGTAGTTATTATCAAAAGAAAAAAAAAAGGGGGGGCATTCTCAATGCTCGTGAATACCCTGAAATTTTTCAGTATTTGTTTAGTGTTCCCACCTATCTTTAATTCCTATCAAAATATTTTTTTTAAAAATGACAAAATTTGTTTCCAAATTTTTAAAGCATAAAGTTATGACAATTATTGTTATCATGAAATAGTTACTGATGTTTCAAATATCACCCCCTGACTTAATTAAAGTTAAAATAAGATCAAACGTGCGGAATCCAATCCTCTGATATGATTTTCAAAAGGCAAACCTCTATTCATCATCTTTGTATTGCTGTTGTAACCAAGCACATTATCATCTATATTTTAAACATTGATTTTGTTACCGTTCGTCTCCTGGCTTCGTTCAAAAAATAGTTACGAAATTACTGGAGCATCAAAAAGTGTTAATAGATTTATATGGCCAACAATGAATCTTTCAAAGTGCTCCTAGTATTCATTTGAGAGCTTTCACTGAAAGCGATACTGATACATCATCAGTAGTTATATTTTGATTCTATCTATCATGTTCCGACATAATGTGATCATTAATATTTTAAAAAAAAGTCTACTAGAAAAAGTGTATTTTAGATCATTGTACTATAAGTTAGGTTTGGATCACTATCGCCGGCTGATAGTTTCATTTTGTTTCATTAAATAACCAATTTTTTGGAAATTTTATTACTATTATTTTCCATTAGCGTTTTGTAAAAACAATTTATTAGTTTAATCTGATACTAAGTATACAAATAAAAAGTATTTCAAACATAAAGATATGCAAACTCGAAATTTTGATAAATTTCCTCGCGACCTCCGCGAGTCTAAAAGTTCAATTTTTCTATTACATTTGTATGAGACGTACTAATTCAAAAATACTTTAAGTTTGATATATGAAACTGTACAATGTGATCCTTATACCAAATTTGTAGATTTCGAGAAAATTTAGAGTAATCGATTCACGAGAAATTGGCCCATCTGATTGGCCGAGTTCAATTAAAATTGATAACTACTCAATGTGGGCCGGGATACCCTGATTGATAAAGCGTTGGGCTCGTATTCCATAGGTTGCGAGTTCGAACCTCGCCGACCGAAGTTGGGTAAATAACGAGGAATATTTCTGTGAAACAATATTTAACATAATTATTAGTTTTATTTTTATAAACGAGTGCCAAATTCGAGGTATTTTTCAACCCAAAACTGTTAACCTTTGATTTTTGAAGACAAAATAATGAGAAAGAAACATGAGTGTGAGAGGTTATCTACTTTTAGCCAAGATCACAGGCTGTCACAACATTTCGTCCGTCAGCTGTTTGCGGTTACCTTCAGTGTGAAGGGGGACGTAAAAGAGGTGTTGAGCTGACGCATCGTCAGCGGGAAAAGGGTAGTTTAGCTCATTCTGAGAGATCAATTATTCATTTCGCTTTTCGATCGATAGTGTGTGTGTTTCTTTTTCTTTCGCGCATAGAAATGCCAAAAAGAAAATATACGTTAAATGAAGCTCTGAATAAATTTTATTAACTTTAATCAGAAGATGATGAACAGAGTTGCATCGATATTGTAGTTCTTCCACCAGAAACTGAAGCTAGAGATGAAGAAGGAAAGAATAATATTTGCATTTCTGTAGATAACGTCATCCGATTGAGACGTGTTTCACTTTGATATTTATTCTGATGAATCGACGGAACCAAATTCATCCATATATGAAGAGTTTGATCTTAGTGGAGGAATAGTTTAAAATTTTCTGTTTTTGAAGATCCTGGAAATCATGCTATCTACTTTGTCAATTTCTTTAACTCTTTTCATCTTCTCTGCCATCTAAAAATCAAAGGATTCAGTTCTACTAATACAATTCAAGAGAAATGCATACAAATGTGTCCATTGGAATAGGTGAAAAGCGTTTGAAAGAGAGAGAGAGAGAGATTACTATGATTTTCAGTACGAAGAGGAAAACAAAGTGATTATTGTTCGTTGAAACGATCTGTTGTAACTCTTGGTTCAACATTTGGTAAGATTCAACTTGTAAATAAGGATTCCCGTTATTCAAGTATGGAAAAGAAAAAATTTTTGATGCCTCAATCTCTTCTTATTGATCAATATATGAAAAAAAATGGGAGGAGTCGATTTATGTGATAATTTAGTAGCTAACTACTGAAGACGAATTTCCGGACAAAAGTGGTGTTGGGCAATATGTACAAATTACAGTGACGTTGCCTTAATGGCGTGCATAGGAATTGTCAAAATTATCAACTACCGGAAATAAAAAGCCACTCTTGGATTTTAGACGCGAGTTTCATTATTTCTTTTGAAAACTCTTTTTGAGAATGGATATTCAGGTAGACGTACTTCAGCCACCTGAAGACCTGGTAAATTCAATATTAATACTAAACATTTAGAGGGTAGCCACTTTATAATAAAGTCAGAATTATAAAAAGAAGCCAGCTTTGCAAATAATGTCACAGTCAGACAATATACAGATGCAATGATTGCAAAGTTGCATTGCATCATGATGTTAGTGAAAGTTTTTATACGTAAATTCATATTAGTTTATTACATGTCAACCAGTAAAATTCGATAATAAATTAGTTTCTTTTAATAGCATTTGTGGTTTTCAAAATCATAAAAAAATTGGAGAGATTTCCAGAAATCAATTCTGAGTAACTTCTCACAAGTTCACTTATCAATTCCGAACTCTTATTCTGCTGACGTTGCGGGAACGCAACATTCGATTTCTCAAAAGATAAGCCAAATTTTATCCTTTTTACTATACATTTTTGTTGTATACTCCTAAATTAATAGATACTAACGTTTGTATAAAAATAAATTTACACCTTTTAGTTTTGGCGATTTATGAGTTAATGCACTTATAAAAAAATATTTTTTGTGTATATTTCTGTCATGTCACATAACTATTCGTGATACTTACACCACCCATATAGTCTCTTTGACGGTGTCATTCAAACCTTATAGTTTGCTGTTCCTATTCCCACGTGAATAATGCCTTTTGTCCATTAAAAATTCTTGCCAAAGGGCGCTGAATTTCCTTTGCTATTTCACGAGCAACGATGAAACGCCTAAATTTTTTTATTGTTATTTTAATTTTACTCAGTGGTGCGTGGAAAAAAATTTCGAAACTTTTTTTTTATTACTAAACGCTCATTTTGTTTCTGTTTCACGAGTGGACGCTTTTCGTATGAAAATATAATCGCAATTGTTTTGTTACTTTTCTCTTTAAAACTGCTTTTTTATTGCCGCACTTCAAAACTGTTATTGAATGGAAACGCTTAACCATCTTTTTTGTAGCCTACGCGTGTCTTGAAATTGTACACCGTTGAAAATATATCACAGTTTGATACGATTATAACAAAATTCTTTAATCACCTGTTCTCTTCAAATTTTTTTTTCGATTTGAAATTTTCGGAACGTCAGAATATAATGTATCTAAAACCTTTTTTTAAAAGTAGATTCAACTCTTTTACCAATTAATTATCAGTAGATTCCACTTTTTTTTTTCATAAATTTTTCTTGGATCTGAAGTTTTTAGACTGCCAGAGTATAAAGTGTCTAAACATTTTTTAAAGGTAGATTAGACTCTTTAATTAATTATTAGTAGATTCGACTGTTTTATTAATTAATTATTTGTGTATTCTACTCTTTTTTTATTAAGTTTTGCTGCATTTGAAATTTTCAGAATGTCAGAGTATAAGTTGTCTAAATTTTTTAAGTAGATTCGACTCTTTTATTAATTAATTATTAGTAGATTCGACTCCTTTATTAATTAATTATTAGTGGATTCGACTAATTTGTTTATTAATTTTTGTTGAATTTGAAATTTTCAGAATGTCAGAGTATAAAGTGTCTAAAAATTTTTAAAGAAGATTCGACTCTTTTATTAATTAATTATTAGTAAATTAGACTTTTTTAATTAATTAATTATTAGTGTATTTTACTCTTTTTATTATTAATTTGTGAAATTTTTGGAACGTCAGAGTGTAAAGTGTTCTTAAAAAATTGAAGTAGATTTGACTCTGCTGTCCAAATCATCATAATATGCAAATTTTAGAATAGCTTTGTTTGTTTCCATTCTTAAATTTTACTCTGAGTTACAATACAGTGATAGCACACACAAATGTATGCACCATTCTTCGTGAGTATTATCTTAGTTCATAAAACAATGAAAAGTTGCAAAATTTGGCCTCTTATGTTATTTTCAGAGATACAATTGAAAAACTTACTTACACTATATGGCTTGTTTTGTTTGACCATGAAAACATAATTTATTTTGTTTGACTTTTGTTCTCCCTAAAATGGCAATGGGGTACGGAAGTTACGTTTTATTAACTTTTGGCTTAAGGTTAGCATTCTTACAGAATCAATCGTGTTACCCTTGGCGAATTATTTGGCGTTAATTCCATTGGCATTCATTAATAGTATCCAAAAACTGAATTCGTGTTTTAGCCTTGTGTTTTTGAACCGATTGAAACAAAACTGCATTTGTAATTGCAAGATTCCGTACTTAATTTGATATATTTAAATGTGTTTTTGGTGTATCGTCTTTACGTGTTTTTGAAAGAATAGACCGACAGACAGAAGTTTTGTACAGCCGTAGTTGATTTGACTCCAAATTTGACAGGTGTCTACATCATCGATGATAAATCTGTGTACCGAATTTTGTTTATCTAGCTCCCCATTTTTTAATTATTTTGTATTCAAATAGATGGACTTCTTTTGAATATATTTTACTCAAAATTTGATAGAGATCTTCAAAATAGGTGTAAACGTATATCAAATTTCAACTATCTTCTCAAAAACGTTTTTGAGTTATCTTTGTATCTGACAAACTGACGAACGTTTTTCAAAAATGTGTTTTTCAAGATCAGGAAGGTCTGAATTCGTCAAAATCCTAAGTTCGAATTTTTTGATTATTTCTATACTTTCTCTATACTAAAAAATGCATAACAGAAGCT
Source organism: Argiope argentata (assembly GCA_026289955.1). Classification (NCBI taxonomy): domain Eukaryota; kingdom Metazoa; phylum Arthropoda; class Arachnida; order Araneae; family Araneidae; genus Argiope; species Argiope argentata. The sequence continues at coordinate 4,320,368 of JAOUZG010000678.1, read as the reverse complement.
AAAAAAGGGTTTTGTTTTATTTTCAGGAAACTTTTTGTCTTATAAAAGCGTTTGTTATTTGGCGCTGGTTCTTAAAATATTCCGTCGTAATTTTTATTCTAACCCTGTATCCAGCATTTTATTATATTTTCATTTTTAAAAGTGATGAATATCTTTTCATTCGTTTTTCTTTTCCCGCTTCTAGATATAGGAATTGTTTTTTTTTTCTTCCATTTATTTTGAAATCGCTGAATTGCGTTAACGTTTTATTTTGCTTGTACATTATTCTTTTGAAAAAAAAAAATCTTTTGACAATAATTTTTATTATTCTATTCCCCTACCCCCTTTTTTGTTTCATCCTTTTTATATTATTTTAAGATACTAAACCGCCCTGGCTCCCTATACGATATTTATCTTTTGAATTCATATCATTTAGCAAATAGATTTACTTACCTTTGATATTTGAATTTCGCCCTGAGACAAAAGAGCAAAGGTAGCCGCCATTACTGGGGATTCCGGCGTGGGCAGAAATGGTGTCATGCTATCAGAAATTGTAGCCATGCGAGATGTTTCCTGGGAGTTTTTGTTCTTTGGAAAGTAATCGAATTCGATGGGAATTTGCTTCCCACGATTTTTGTGTAGGTTGATGTAAACTTTTGCCTGTGGTCTAAACCATCTTGAATGAGATGTGGGTAGGCGTCATCAGTGGACTTTATAGTCTTTAAAAAATTATTATTATTAAAATTCTATAGTCTTTCTTCTTAATGTATGAAAAGAAAGTATCACATTACATGAAAAATTCGATCTTAAAAGTTTGATGAATCTCCTCGTTTGAGACCTCCTTGATTATGAAATAGACATTTTAAGAATTATGTCTATGTGTTTGCGAAACCTCTTTGAGCTAAATGCATGAAATTTGCTATTACAACAAATTTTCAGATAACTATCATATTTTAAACGAAATATAACCGAAAGAAGTTTTCTGCCTCCTAGTATGAATGAACAAAATGCAAAAGTTGATAGCGCTAAATGGACGGAATTCAATGTTTTGGGTATTTTCTAAAAAAACTACCCGTTTTTTTCAGATTCAAAATATATCTTGCAGAGCGTCTTAAAGTCTTAAAATAAAAATGATACTTCAAGCTTTTTAATTTTATCGACACTTCTCTTTTATTCCTTTCACTAAAACAGCATTTACAAGAATTAATCGAAATACAATTAACAATATATATTTACAAAAAAAAATTGTTTTCTTTTAACTTTTAATAATGTTTTAATTGAAATAAAAATCTTTTTCCTGTAATTTTTTATAATGTTTTAATTTAATAAAAATCGTTTGCTTTAACTTTAATAATATAATACTTAAAAAAATCCAATTTCATGAACATTTAAGAAAAGCATAAAATAACAGATAAAACAGAAAGGAGGTAGGATAAATACTACTACTAAATATTAGTTTTACCAAATGTCCGTTGACAAATTTATATTATGACATTTACTGAATACAATGTTAACATTTATCATTAAAATTATAAATTTTCTATCATTACTGTCAAGGGAAAAGTGCTTATAATTTTGGAATGGAATTGGCGTTAATCAGATCCTATAGTCTTTTCATATCCATCTATATAGTGAGAACCTTTAACACCTTATCTCCATTTTTCAGAAGTTCCCTTTATGAGTTATGATAAAAATGAAGATTTTTTTAAATCAAAGTTTTTGTTCAGTTATATTGTCCTGTTTTTACAGCAACATTTAAGTTATTTGGGAACAGACTTCGTAATTTTGAACTGCAGTCAGATGGTGAAGCCGTCACTTTTACTGTCACCTCCTCTTCCAATTTCCGTACCACATAAGCAAATGGACGTTTGGCCCCGACGGATTTAACATGCACCAGACCCGATTATACGGAGATTCTTCGGTGGAATCTTCTTCGGCCTGAACCTGAAACTATCCGTTTCACAAGTGAAGGCATTACTGGGGGAGAAATCAGGGCCGCAGCCCCCCCCCTTATGATCAAAGCAATCTAAATGTAAGTCCAACTTAGCTCCAACAGGAGAAGCGCTCGATGTACAAGAAAGTCACATACATTTCGGCTTACTTTAATCTTTATTTATTTGTTTTATTAATCTTTAAAAAATTTATCTTACATTCCCAACCGAGATTAAAAAATACATCATCCGGACTATTTTCTATTCTTGATATTTTAAAAATAGTATTAACGTTTCTATGTAATTAAATATTCGATAGAAATTATTTCCTCACAACTATCAATGTTTTTTCATCACAGCTTTATTAATATGGGGGTTGTGCCTTGTGTCCTGAAAGCTTTGTATGAAATTTAATTTCTTTTCTGTAGGTCTTCCAACGAAATTTAATCCACGTTTGCGTTTCCTATGGAAGAAACCTTTAACAGTAAAACGTACCTCCCCGAGTAATTCATTGCTATAGCAACACCAATTTACTAGTTGAATGAAAATTTATTCATAACAGACGGGGAATGAATAAAGGAGTTATCCGATGCTCCTGCCTGAGGAAGGGAGACGGGCTTGCCTTGATGACAAAAGCTCCAAATATGTCGGAAGAGGACGAATAAACTTCTATGCCCTGGGCGTCATTATCCTTTGATGTGTCACTGATTCATAACAGTCAACGTATCAGGGTTCTGATGGAATGCTATATTTCGTATTCATGGAATCACAGAAGCTGATTAGCGAACGCGAAGAAAACGAATCCAAAAGATAAGCATCTTCTACTGTAATCGCTTCGTGTCGTGGAACTCGTGTGTCATCCCTTTCACCTAAATCATCCTTTGAGGGTGCCGGAGGGTAGAGAAGCGTAAAACTGTCATAAAAAGTCTAATCTTCTGATTTATGGACGGCAGACAACGATGGCGGGATGGTCTCGAAAAAGAGCCTTTTTCTTGATTGAAAGCGTTAGAACGCATTAAATAACTCGAGTGAGCAGCAAAATTGAAAAAAATGGAACGTACTCATTTTCACTTGTTAAAATAATTTAATTGTAATCATGTCGTTTTAAAAATAATTTAATTTTAAAAATCTTATTAACTATTTATTAGTTGTTGTTGTTTTAATTTTAAAGTGAAGGTGTCTAATTGTATTCTTTTATTATATTCGTAAAGAAGTAAAGAAAATATTGTACCAAAAAATGTGTTTTCCTGTTAGGTTTTAAAGTCTTGCTTTCTGGGAAGGTATGAGGGAGGGGGAATCCGCAAAAGTGTTATATATATATATATATATATATATATTCAAAATTTTTACTCATACTACTTAAAGGTGTTACATCCCTCTCCCCTGCTCTGCATTGAACATTTATTTAGGGTCACTTATATATACTCCTTGAAGAAGGTGTTATACCCCCTTCCCTGTTCTGCATTGAACTTTTAGGGTCACGCTTACTTTGGTGGAGGCTTTGAATGCAACAAATTTTTATATTTTTATATTCAGATTTCGGTTCATAAGAATTCTGTACTTTGTACTGTAGTGAAGGAAACTGGTACTTGTGTATTAATTGCTTGACATTAAAAATGATGTTTGCGAGAGGTTAACGTAAATCTAATGTTTTTACCAAATCTAGTATATAATTTTTGGATATTGTTTTTGGGGACATTTAAACAGATAGTTTAAAACGTAAGTACAGTAAGGCCCCGCTTAACGCGGGGGATACGTTCCATCAAAGTAGAGCGTAATGCGAAACAGCGCTAAACGAGGCTATCTTTACATGTAAATATTGGTGTTAGGGGGAGATGGCTAGGAAATTGGTTAGGTATTAAATTTAAAAAGCATGTTTTTTTAATAAAAATAAAACCAAACATTTATTTCTTAAAACCCAAATTAAAACCACATTATTATTTCTTGCAAAAATAAAAAAATATAAATAACAAAAAAAAAAAGCAAATAAAATTCTAAGTCAGTCATATTTAGTTAGCCTTCCGCGTTTTCAGTGTTCTGCCTTTTTGTGACAAAAGCATCTAATGTTGTTTGTCTTTTTCTTTTGCGTTGTTCTCTTAAAAGTTCTTCATAAACGGATAGAGCATCTCTAACACCACGCCTTACTTTTGAGCTCCTGTCGAAATTCGGATCATTTTCAATGAATTGATCCATTATTTCAGTTATGGTAGACAAACTCCTTTTTACAAACGCCATCGAAAGTTCTTTTTGCTCTTCTTCTGAATCACTGCTGTCAACATTTTTGTTTTCTTCTTGTTCAGTTAATTCCTTGAGCTCATCATTACAAAGACTAGCCGCTGCTTCTTGAATTATTTCTTCGACATCTTCCACATTTACCCCTTCAAAACCGGTTTGCTTCTTTAATTTCACTATCTCTTCCACTATTTCATCCACATCGACAGAGTGTCCAACGTCATCGCTCTTATTTAAATCCGGCCAAATATTCTTCCATACTCCTTTCAAAGATCTTTCTGTTACCTCATTCCAAGAAAGGCCTATGTTTTCTACAGCATTCACAATGTTGTAGTTTTTCCAAAATTCTCTTATGGACTGGTTCTCTTCTCCGTCTGTTTTTTCAAACATTTGCTTAAAGGTTCGCCGCAAGTAATAAGCCTTAAAATTTGATATAACGCCTTGGTCCATTGGTTGAATTAAGGCAGTTGTGTTAGGCGGCAAGAAAACCACTTCGACTGGAAAGCATGTTGTTAAGTCTGATAAATTTGCTGGGTGGCTTGGAGCATTATCAATTAACAGAAGTGCTTTTTGTTCACGTTTTTTAATTTCGCAATAACGTTTAACAGACGGGCAGAAATGTTCAGTGAACCAATCCTGGAAAATTTTCGCAGTTATCCATGATTTTTTATTAGACTCCCAAATTACAGGTAAAGTTGATTTAGATATGCCTTTCATCGCTTTTGGGTTTTTGGAATGGTAAATTAGTAATGGTTTTAATTTAAAATCTCCGCTTGCGTTACCACCTAGTAGAAGGGTTAAGCGATCTTTTGAAGCTTTAAATTCTGGTGCCCGTTTCTCTTCATGGGATAGAAATGTTCGTTTCGGCATTCTTTTCCAAAACAAGCCTGTTTCATCAACATTAAAAACCAATTCTGGAGGATAGTTTCCTTCTTCAATTATTTTTTTTAATATCGCTGAAAATTCAGCCGCCGCTTTTGTATCACCACTTGCTGCTTCTCCTGCAATCTTTATGTTGGGAAGGTTATTTTGATGTTTAAATTTATTAAACCATCCACGACTAGCAACGAAAGTTTCACTTTAGTCAATTGTCTCAGCCTGAATGTAATTAAAAATTCTTCTAGCTTTTTCCATTATGATAGATTGGCTTATTGGCTCATTGCGGTCAATTTCGTCGTCAATCCATATAGACAGTTGTTTTTCCATTTTCTCTATGATATTATTTCTAGAACGGGTAATTCTAGTTGCAGAGCTTGACGTAGTTGCAGTTGCCGATGACAGTATTTTTTCTTTATTCTTCATGATGGTCCTTATTGTTGAAGTTGACAAATTCAATGAAGCACTAGTTAGAGTTTGACGTTCAACAGAATCTAATCTTCTAATGACTTCCATTTTAGTTTTGAGTGAAATGCTTTTTCTTTCATTATCATCCATAGTAAAAAACTAAAGATCAAAATATTTGACACTGTAATATAGTATTAAATATGTAAATTAATACCTACTTACAATAATGTCAACAAATGTTTCCACTAATAAAAATATGTCTGTACAATACCGAACCAAACAAGAAATGCAAGTACACTCTTTCGGATATGTATTTGAAACCTATCGCTGCATAATATTTCGGGGAATCCCCGTATGCTGCGAGCGATTTCGTGGAATCCCCGGGTTGAAATAAAAGAGCGCTAAACCGAAACAGCGTTAAGCGGGGTCTTACTGTATCATAAAATCGTACAGTTCTTTTGGATCTCTTTTTTCCGACTAATGGAAACCAAAATTTGACTTTGTAATCACAAGATCTCATATTAAATTTTATTTGTCTATTTCGTTTTTTTTTTTTTTTTTTGAATAATTGTGTTTATATGTAAGACAGTCAGGTGTGAATCCTCGCGACTTATTTAACTCCAAATTTGTTACGGAAAAAGGAGTTTAAATACTAAAACTGTCTATCAAATTTTGTTCCTTACATATTAGACCGTCGACGCCAACGGTTGCCAACGATTTTGGAACTCATTAGCGACAGATTAAAATTTGGCGATAAAACGGTAGACGCGAATGAAATCAACAAAATAACTAACGACAGTTAGAAATTTTTTTAAAATATTGATGGTTTAGCAACTCATTGGCGAAGCCTTCAAATTTGGCGATAAAGATCGACAGTCTAATATGTAAATACCCAAATTTTATCTGTGTTTTACCTTGCGTTTTGTAGTTGTCGTGTTCACTTCTACTCAAACACCGGATAGACAGATTTCCTTTGAATCGATTTCAGTCAAAATTTTGATAGAAATCTTCAAATTTGTTGCAAATTACATCAATATCGTTGAAACACGGGCTTTTCATCAACAATCTTAGCGACAGACAGGCATATATCCAGAAATGTGTTACTTGGCTTCGGCTTGGCGTAAAATATAAAGATTCGTCGTTACGTATTAGACCGTCGATCTTTATCGCTGAATTTGAAGGTATTGCCAATGAATTTCTAAACCGCCCATAATGGCTGAAAACCATTATTTTAAAAATTGTTAAAACCTTAACTGTCGTCCGTCATTTTGTTGGTTTCGTTCGCGTCGTGAGGTTATCGCCAAATTTGAATCCGTCGCCAATGAGTCACAAAACCGTTGACATCGAGGGTCTAATATGTAAGTACCGATTTGTCATTATTCCGAGTTCAAATTTTCTTTACTGCTATTGTTTGTTTGTTTGATCATTTGAGAACATAATGCTATTTTAGTTAGGAGGTTCGGTCTCCGAAAGTTATGGGCAAAACATATTTTTTTCTGCTTTTATTACTATTGCATTATTATTATTATGCATGCTTCTTTGACAGCAGATGCGTTTTTAAAAGGCTGACGAAGAACTCTAACATCATTACTGTTGAAAAATTGGAAATTAAAGTTTTAAAAAATCATATATATATATATAATATGAATTTTACACCTAAATTGCCCCAGAATATGAAATATGGGTTTTTCTCCGATGAAATTCTTCCAGAAAACCTGTCTAGCTCCGGATATTATAGCTACACTTGACCCCCCCCCCATCTTCCAGGCATAACAATTGGCGTTGATAATCTTGGTAACTTCTGCGCTTTCCTTTTTATGATCCGGTTGAAAACTCAAAAGATTTCTTTTTGTGATTGATTATTTGTTTGTGAATAAATTTAAAATATTCAGTCTATTGTTTCGTTTTCTCCCTCCCCCTCTTATTTTCTAAAAGACATCGTTGCATTATAAAGTGATCGGCAAAAAATCTGTAAATATACTAAAGAAAAAAATGGAATATTATTTAATGAATAGCGATACAAAAATAATATAATAGCCCAATCAATCACTTCGTTTCCATTGAAGTAGCAAGTGTACGTTGTTTTATAGGTACACCTTTAACCCGATTCATATCCTTTTATCGATATCCATGTCTTTTATTCAAACATTGTAATCGTACTTCTTACCGAAAAATATACCTGCTAAATTTTATTACTTTGAAATAATTTAATTTTATAAATAATCATCTTCAATAATTAAAAAAGCAATGCGATGAAGATTTTTTTAAAAAAAATTAAAAATGCGATTTTGGAGCTGTTTTCAGCCTGTCATATACATAAAAGAAAAAAGTAAAAACCGTTAAAAAATGCAACTGAAAATAAAAAAAAAATTCATCAGAAAAACCAATGCGTTTTTAAAAATTCGACATCATAGCCATTATTTCACCTCAAAATTGATCTAACTAAAACTAAACCTGCTAATATATATATATATATATGTATGTATATAAAATTGGCTTAAACTGATTAATGACTTAAATTAATTAAGACAAATAATGACTTTAAAATAATAACATTCTCATGTGATAATTTGAAATTTGTGATCGTAGATTTCATTTTGTTATTTATAAATTTTATTCCATTCAATGCTTAAAGTAATATTTACTATTTTTTTTCTAATAGAAATAAAAATATCTCTCTTTTAATACTATTAATACTATTTTATATTTCAGTTCTCTTTCACAATTTTTCACCATTCATCGCCATTTATTAAGATATTTCCTAAATCTCAAAAGTTAATATATTTTCTTCCGCGAAGAGAAAAGCCCCGGAGCTGTCCGAAATTGGAAACCATTCATCCATCGTCCGCAGCTGTTCACGGCATGCGTGAAAAAAAAAAATAATAAAAAAAGCAAATCTGCCAGAAAAAAGGCGAAAATTTGTCTGTAGAATTTTCAGCTGTCGGCTAAAATTGTACACTCGCGCCTTCCCTCCCGTACTACCATTCCACTTCAGTTCTCCAACCCCACAATTTCCAGCAGGATCGATACCATAGTACGTCATCGCAGAAAACGCCCTGGTATCCTGCAATACGGCGCAAGGCATTTCAAGACTGACTCACTATGGTTTCCGGGTCCGAGACTTAGTGGCTCAGTTTTGACGCCAAGGGGATCGCCAAACTACGTCGCCAGAACTGTAGTATGAATGAATGAATGAATGAAGGGGTGGAATTTTCGTTACAACTCGGGCTCGTCGGGATGCCCGGGATGAACGGATTGTAAGAGGCAGGGGAGGGGGAATGTGTATTCGATGCTCGAATTTTATGCGGGGCTATTAATTAATAATTGATGTTTATTTGTTATTTTAATTATAAAGTAATGCTTAAAAACTTGTGAATATTATGAGATTTAATTTAATTATTTATTTTGATTATCATATTGATATCAGCTATTGATGTATGGGATTGAATATACAGGAATTTAATAAAATAAAGATATTTTCAGAGGCCAGAGTTTTATTAATTAATGAATTGAAATGTATAACTTTTTTTTTATCATAATACTAAAGAGCAATTCAAAAAACGGAAAAGTGTCTGTGGAATTTTAAATACTTTAATCAGGATTTTTTATACGTAAATTGTACATTTTGATTTCTGATGAATATTTAAAAATTGTCTTTTTTATTTGCTGAGATTTAATTTCATTATCGTCTTATTTTTTTCAACAACCTTACGATTTACAATTTTAGCTTTTTATTTTTTGTGCTTGTAAGTCAATTATTTTCTACTTGTTAATATATATCATTGCTCATTGGATATAATTAATGTAAAATGCTATATCCAGTTGATTGTTCAAAAAGTTTACTTCCAAATGACACCTTTCATATTGAATAACAACTGAATGAAATGAAGCGTTCATTAATTATTCTGTAAATTATTTGTAATTGAAATTTTGTATTATCATCAAGAGCCTGGTTTTATACCGAATTTACGTGAAATTAATGTGTGATAATTGGCTTAAACATTTCTTCTTAACAAATATAAAATTTACTTACATTAAGCAAATGAAGTTACAAAAATATTTTGTTTTTCAAGCAATCGGAAAGAAAGAACCAGATAAAAAAAGCACGTTTCTAAGTCTGAAAGTGTCATCTGATCAGATAATAAACGAAACCTTGATTATGTATTTTAATAAACTAACTGGAAATAAATACTTAAAAATGTATGTAGTGTGTATTTTGATAGATCGTAATATTTGGCCTTGTCAAAACTCACTTCTGAAACAACTTCTCAAATTCCCGCTAGATGTCTCTTCAAATTCACAAAAGATTGAAATGAAATCTGCTGTGCATATTTCAATGTATCATGCCAGAACATCATTTCTTGAACGGTCAAGCACCTCGTGCTCGTGCAACTTAAATTATATTTTTATTTGTTTTAATTGTTTGATTTGAATGAATCACTTTAGTATTGCAAACGACCCCAAAAAACTTTGTCTCGCGCGCGCGCGTGCTCGCGTGCGTGTGTGTGTGTGTGTGTGTCTAGTTTTCAACACTAGATTACATTGTTGTTCTAAAATTTAAATCGTTTTCATTGTTTCTTGAAATATTGAATCGCATTGCTAAAAGTCCATTGTTGAAAGGTGAGAAAAATTTCTTTTATTGTTGAAAATGAGAAAGAAAGATTCAGTTTAATATCTGCATAGTTTCTTAGGCGAATAAAATCTCAAAGTTATAATACCACGAAACTTAGAAGATAGATGAACCAGGAGGGGCTTTCTTTTTCTTTTTAATGGTAGCGTGTTCTTTGAAGGACTAATCTCCATTAGAACAATTTATATGTACCTTAAACAGAATTTAAAATAATATGACTTTAATGATTATCAGTTTGACGAAATCACGGACTTAAATTATATCTAAATGATTTAATTGAAATTAAATATATCCAATATTCCTGGCAAACCAACAAGTCGCCACAAACGAATAGTGTTGTATTCAAAGTGCCAAGATAGTTACATTCCTATATTTATGTGACGTTTTTTATATTATGCCAAATCTCCGACGCTGAGTTGTATATCGCCAAGTTGACAGCGGTTTGAATATTTTGGCGATGTATTTCCGGAACTGTGTAAATAAACATGTACCGATCTGTCTACTTATGGGCTCTACAATGTCAACCAATTATATGGTATTTGCTTGACCACTACAAATATACAGGTCGAATTTTGAATAAAATCCATCAACGAGTTAGAAGTTGCCTCTGTCGGTACATAGGTTATATAAAAGTAATTAAAACAAATTAAAGGGGTGGAATTTTGTGCGTTATCTATATTTCACTTTATAACTCTGTGTTAAATTGTAAATAAAATCAGTAAACTAGATCATCATCTATGCCAAATAAATAAGACGAAATTAAACATAAAACACACCAAAATATGAAAGTAATATGAAAATGTTCGAAGAAAAGCATTCTTATATTGATTTTTATTTATAAATGAACATGGAATTCTTGCTTGTATATCAGAATGCATTACAGTCAGCATTTTGAATCTTTGATTCCCTCTGTTCAATTTTTAATTTAATACTTTTCCGTTAGCCTGGTGCAAGCGAAAACTCGCCAAGGAAATTTGGCGGAGTTCTACATTATTTGGCGATTTTTGATTTTAAAATCGCTGTAAGAAATGTGGCGAAATTCTGCATTATTTGGCAATTTTTCGCTTGCGCCCGGCTAACGGAAAGGTACCTTTAATTTCTCATAAACAAAGTATACAAAGAAGAAGTATTGCGATCACTAAAAAAATTGAAACTCGGAATTTTAACCATGTTGAAGACTGTTTTGAGTGAAAAATACACACACATACATATTTTAAAATTCTGTCCATCTATGAATACGATGATTCAAAAATGCGTTGAGGTAAGTGGATGAAACTTGATTTATAATCATAAAATCAAATTTTTAGATTTTCATCAAATAATTTTCAATGAAATACGTTCAGAGCTTAACCTTTTGACTGTTTTAGTACAGATAATCATGGCAACTACAAGACCTAAAGAGCCAGATAAAATAAATTAGTTCACTGTGTTTTCATATCATATTTCGATTTTAAAAAAGGCAACCAGAATATATATTTGGTTGTTGTCTTTGGATACATTGTATTAAACTTTTCTTGATAGTTAATTTTAAAATATGGCACTCTATGAAGTTTTCTCTTTCTATTTAATAATAATATTCTGTTAATCATGCACAAATACTTTTGGGGGTGGGGTATGAGGTGTAATTTTATAATGCGCTTTTTGCTATAATATCTTTATTCGAAAGCTATAAATTGGCATACACTCGTGGTATTCAAGGTCTTGCCAAACATCCATAAGTAATACGGAAGAGAAGAGGAATAACAGACAGTTTTATTAGAAACAGTATGCGAGAAAGTTTCGCACGGACCACTTCCGTTGGTTTAATGTATAAACTCAACTTTCAAAATGGTCTCTTAATATGGAGTAATGTAATTAAATACAACATACATACACCACGCACACGCACATATGTAAAACTATCGTACATGGTACAGAAATCAATACATTTCCGTTAACCGGACGTCTAGCGAAAAATCGCCAATGAGATTTGGTGAAATTCTACATTATTTGGTGATTTTCCGCTTTAAAATCTCTGTAAGAAATTTGGCGAAATTCTACATTATTTGACGATTTTTCGCTTGCGCCCAGCTAACTTAAAAGTACCCAGAATTCCATCTTATTAATTACTGTCGAATAAGATATGTAAACAAATTGAGTGTTTGATATGATTTCATTGCATATTTCACAGTTACAATTATCTCATCGCAGTTTTCGGTTAAGGTTACAGTTTAAGTAATTGAAATTCAAAATATTATTACAAATGCTAGGAATAGGGTTCGCCGTATCACCTAAACCTCCATTAACTCAGGGGGAAGAAGAAATAAATATAAAAGAAATCAAGGTAATAGAAAAAGAAATGAGACAAGAGGTTGTAATTATGCACGAGAATAGACTCAACTATCGTGAAATAAGTAATTCCTATGACTTCCTTATGAAATTATCGATATGACTTCTGTGCCTGTATCAATTTAATCAATTATTTTTGATGAACTGTATCAATTTCATCTATTATTCTGGATAAACTGTATCAAATTCATCAATTGTATTTATTTCATTTCTGTATCTTTTTTATTTATTTTTAATACATTTTTATAAAATTTAATTTGATGGACATTCTACAACAAAGTTTTTAATGCCATAATAAAATTTAAACTCATCTATCAAAATAGTTAGATTCTTTTATCAATGCCAAAATTATGGTAAGTATTTACTATTTTTCGCCAATAATCCTTTATTCTAAAATTTTTCCTACTTTTGTTCATTGCACATAATTTTTAATAAATCGATTCAATTAAATTCTTATCAGTAAGTTTTAGTCAATTTTATATGTTACAAATCAATCTTAGTTTTATCAAATTGCTGTCAATCCTATCCAATAACGAAGGGAATTTTTAGAAAAATGCAATCCATATTTATAATTTAACAGTCTAAAAAAGGCAATTACCTTGGTGGAAAAAATTTGTCGCCAACGCCAGGCAATGAAATAAGATTAAACTCCCGAATTAAAAATTAAAATAAGCATTAATTTACTTTTACACAAAACTTAATTTACTTTTTTGAAGGAGAGAGAGAGAGCTTTCTTATTGTGAGGCACTAAAAAGACGCTTTCAGCCCCCCCACTCAGAAACCGTATTAATTGAGTCTTATTAGAAAGTAATAAAACGTGAAATGGCGGAAGTCGTTGGATCGAAGTAAGACAATAAAGTTAATCAGGGTAGCCATGGCAACAAAAAGCGGACGGCTATTTCAGAATCAAAGTGTATCAAAGAATTAGTTTTGATTGAATTTCTTTTTCAACTTTTGGGAGAATAGATTATTTTCAATACACTTATGTCGATGTATTTTAGTCTTCGTCTTGCTCGCTTTACAATAGTAGAACTGATTGACTAAAACAGAAATACGTATAATTATATGTAATACTTTTTATTTATCGATATACTCTGGCCTTGATTTTTCCATATATTTTAATAATAAGATCTTTATACAGAAAGATGAATTCTTCGGAGGGAGGGGGTTGTGTGTGAAACTACTGACAACCCCCCCCCTTCTTGATCAAATTTGGTTCTCATATGCGTTTTCAGACAAAAGCAACTGCGATTTTTTTAGCTTGATTAAAAAAGGTGTTATAATTAAAAATTAAATAAGTCTATGGTCCGAAAATTTAATCTCACAAGCATGTTTTCTACACTATCTTAGTAATAAAAAACTTTTTAATGATATCAATTTTATTTCCGTTCAGTTTTTTTTTCTAACTTTATATACTTTTTAAAATGTTTATTTCATACCCAGTTTGTAACAATACTTTTATTATTATCTTGACATTCAAGCTAATTTCATTTTTTCACCAAACTATACGAAGAAGTCCTTACAGTGTTAAAATTAATATAAAAAATTGCTTGCTATGGACATGGAACTCCGATGTAAAGGTTTTACTTTCAATTTTATTTTGTAACATATGCACTTTCAAATTTGATCTCGTAATAATTTTTATTTGACTACTTCCCTTAGATTCATATTTTAATCTCTTATCAAATAATTAGCTGAAATTTTAAATAAATACATTCGAATTAAAGACTTAATGTAGCTACATTTTGGTCTTGTCATCAAAGACGGCTAGTTCGCTTATATTATATGACCAAAATTAATTTGGCCTGTGGGTTAAGCAAGCAAGCCTTTTAATTTCTTCAAAAAAGAACCTTCACATAAGTAATCATAAAAGAGCAAATTTGAAGCAGTATTGTTTCTTTGATATTATAATTTTGATTTTTTTCTACGAAATTTGAGAAAGCTATCATCTAAAAAAAAATGCCATGCTGAATTTCCATGTATACACTTACATTTCGAACACCTAGCATAATAATATTTTTGTCTGTATTTTGGTTTTTCCCTTTTATTTTGGTTGTATTAAACATTCAGTTCTATTAGTAATAACTTTTTCTTTACATTATTTGCTGAAAGATTGCCTATCTAAAAACACTGTTAATAAAATCGAAAATGAAGATTACCTTTGAAGTTGATATTTGATGGATATTTTTTATTTATTATTTTAACACCGGCAAAATACATCTGTCGATAGAAGAATTTTTTCAGAATTCAATGAAAATTTGACAGAAATCTACAAGTTTGATAAAAAGATCGTACACCAAATTTCATCTTCCTAGCTCAAAAAGTTTTTGAGCTATCATGTTCATAGGTAAACAGACCGATAGACTACATTATAAAAATATGTTTTTCGGAATGGGGGAGTTGTGAAATCTGGAGGTTTGTCAACATTTCTTTATAATTTGGGACCTATTGAGGTACTTTCTGTTTGTACACTTGGTATATGAGAAAGGAAAGAGTACTTTCTCTATGTCCTGTATTTGCAGTAACGTAGAATTAACTTTCTTATCATAACATAACTAAAACTGCAAAAACTGTTGTTTTTCTTCAAGTTTTCCACTGTCCTTCTAAATATTATTACTAATAAAACTGTGTCGTGGGTTTCATATATACATTGCCTTTTTTAGAAAAACGTCTCCAAAGCCTATTTCGAGTATTCCGGAAAAGGCTGTAGTCTTTCATTTTCCGCGTTAAACTTAAACTCATTAATGCCTATGCAAATATTGTCTTTAAATTATATTTACTTAGCTGTGTTAACTTAGATGTTTCATCGCATGGTATTAACTTTTTTGTACTGAAATATGAATTTGTTTGCTGTCATTTAGACTTAAATAATAATTTTAATTCTGAAACATTTCAAAGAAACCTTCACTTTGGAAATATTCTTGGGGACAGGTTTAAAATTATGAAATATTTAATAAAATTTAAATATATATATTACATGGAGGTTATAAATATTCATGTTTTATTTTTATTCGTAAAAAATAATGAAAATGAAAACCATCTCAACGTATTTTAGCAATTCAGTCAGTTACTAGTCATGTGATGGCTAGGGACGCATTTACATTGTTTAAGGATTAAACGATTGCATTTTTAAATACTTGGAATGTTCTCCCCTTGACTTTTTCATATATTTTTCAATTGGCGTGTTTAAAATTGAATGAGTATTTGACCTTCGTCGTATAGCATAAGGTCAAATACTCATTCAGAAACATTTCTTCTTCACATATTTATTAAATAATTTTTATATTAAAAAAACGAACACCAATTATAATTTATGTTGTTTTACTTATGGCACTTGCCATGGGCAAGCCCCCGCTGATACGATCAGCAGATTTTAAGCCGAGAGGAGCGTCTCTTGTTTCAAGTAGCGCCGAGAGTACGACTTAGCTACCCACTCACCACAGTCGCTTGCACAGCCCCTTTTTACAGGGGGGCACTATCACACATCTCACAGATAGCACACAGAAAAACAATCATGCCCTAACCGGGACTCCCAGAACACGAGGAAGACGCACTACCTCTGTGCCAGAAAGCCGGCATTATAATTTTTACATATGTAATACAAATTTTGAATTACTGTGATAACATAATGAGTATATTATTCAACGATCTTCTCGGGTGGGGGGGCTGGATTTCAAAAGTTAATAAACACGTACAGAAATAAACTCATGCCAAATTTCATTTAATTAGATTATTTCATGTTTTGCATTTTCGCGTCACTATAGATATAGAAACAAACTGCTCGCGAATCATTTAATCTAAAATTTGAATGAGATCATGGTATTTTTCCGTAAGCCCGCCACCAGCGAAAAATCGCCTAATAATGTAGAATTCCGCCAAATTTCTTTAGCGACTTACATTGGCGCCATGCAGATGGAAAAGTACCGCGATTTATTAATTTATTGTGAATATCACTTTCCAAATTACATCCATCAACCTTTTTCCGTTTTCAAATTACCGCACTTATAGAAATATGTGATAATAATTCCACAAATGATTAAAAAAAATTTTTTTTTTTGAGGTTTAATATTTTTGGCAATTAAAGTATTTTATTTTTGTAACAATAAAAATATCTTCGTTGTTTTTGAGATGGATTTTAGAATAGAAGATAACAAATATTTTTCAAGACATTTAAAGTAGAAAAGGAAAATAATATAGCTATTTTCAATAGCAACATTATGTTAAAATTACATTTGTGAATATTGCCGAAAACAGGGAATTCCCAAAAAAGATTCGATATATAGAAATTTCGATAAATAAAAATACAGAATTTTAAATGTTTTATTACATTCGTACTGTAACTAATTTTGCGTTGTCAAAAGTCTTTAAAAAAATGAATTCTAGAAAAAATTATTTTAATAAAGGGAGGAAAAGTATAAATTCTGCAAATTTGTTTAAAGGGTATATTTTTGAACAAACGCAGTTCTTAGAAAGACTTGGTAACTGCTCTCTCTTGACACGACTGTGGGATAATTATCCACAAATCTTAAATGATCATGGTCTTCAGAATTCCAAAACACTTTACTCATGTTCTGTTGATAATATGAAAAACCACATTAATTTTGATTTGATTTAATTCCTGGAATATGTCGTAAGGAATCTAAAAATTTTGAAAAAGATCATAGATCGAGGTGGAAATTTTCATTTCCCCATAATTTCTTTACGATAGAGGATAGAAAAATTTCAAATTTTGTGAATTAGCATCTCTATAAGAAGAACAATTTTTGCATTAAGTGTTTCGATAGCTGTTGTTGCTTGGAAGTCAGGAGTTAAAAAAATGATTTATCCTAGCTTATACCATTTTTAATATTTTCTATACTGCCACATTTAATTAAGTATAATAAATAAATGAAATGAAAATAATCGACGCTGGCTTTCTTAATTTTGAAAATATTTCAATGCATAAAATTCAAAAACTTGAACAAAATTTATTAAATAAGAATAAAATGTCAGAAATATTTGCTGTCTATATTAAGAATAAATTTTATTTTAAAAATAAATGTTAGTTTCTCTTATGAACGAAATGAATTATCGTTTTTGCCTATAGTAGGTATATATAATTTCTATTCGATATAGAGAAAATGTGTTCAATATACAGAAACTTCTGTTCAATATAAAAGATAAGATTTCAGAAAAAAATCAATACATAGTAGATTTTTGCTTTATTAGGTTTCAATTATTGGGAGTTCGATTTATATTAATTTCCAAAATAATACAAGATACTCAAATGATATAAATTTTGATTCAGTGGTCTTTTATATATTTTTAAGAATTATACATGAATAAGAGTTTAGTGTTTTCGTAAAAATAAGCACATTTATTGCAAATTTATTAAATAAGCACATTAAATAAGTAATTAATAATAAGTATTAATAAGTAATTTATTAATTTTTTAAAAATAATCACATTTATTAAATAAGCACATTATACAATTTAGAACATTTATTGTGCTAAATCTATTTATTTTTCAAAATGTCTATTAATTAGATTTAAAAAATGAAAAAGGGGAGACTTTTTTTAAAAAAAATTCGCTATATCTTCCTCCTTTTCTACGCATTATAACGGGCAAATACAAAAGCCCAGAAAATATATCCTTTCAACCAACAAAACGACAATAATTTATTCCATTCTTTTCCATTAACACGGGTGACACCTTCAGAGGTGAACGAATGAAAGGAATTAAAAATGGAAGGCGAACTCGTTGTTTATTAAAATTCGGAAAGACTCCAAACAAAACTTCTCTCGTTATTACAGCATGAATTCAACACAAAAGCGAGTTCCACCCGATTAGCGAGAAACAGAAGGCCAGAGGGCAACAGCTCTCTCCTCCCGCCCCGGGGGAAGTCAGTCATTACGTCCTCCCCCACCCCAGATCGATTAAATTATGCAAAACGAGTGTGTGACGTTCGCGAAGGTTGTCAAGAACACATCGCTCGTGACTGATTCAAAGAAATGGGTATGCAGTTTTTGAAGTTGATGCACATGACGCCACAAAAGATCGTTGAAACGGTTTTTAAAATTGTTCACTATCTGTTAGTAAAAGTTTGAGGCAATGGACTTTTTTAAAAAAATATGCTGACCTCTTATCATCTTTATTTTTTTTTAACTTAATGTTTTTCAAAATATTCCGAAATGCTATCCCTCGCAGATTAAAGAAGAAAGAAAGGAAGATAGAAAAGATAGGAATATTACCATGTCAAAACATGATATTGTTTTGGGAATGAGGTTTTCTGTCGTCAACAAAAATCCGTAGCGAAAAATAAACATTTGAATCCGTAGTTGAAAAATTGAAATTTTATTATCTGCGCTAGCATCTCAAAAAATCAATTTTAATAAAGCGTTGCCATCGCATTCATAAAAAATATGATTAAAAATAAGTGAATGATTACAGCAAATAAGATCTAGAAAAATGTCATTTTGAGCACGTGATTATATGAAATGAAATAAATACGAGATGTGATATTTTTTAAAACAATCAATGTGAGACAAAGGTTTTTGGATTATTTGCGACACTAAAGTTACCTATTCGACGAAACTATGAAAATGAATAAAAATATAATTTAACTCGCACGAGCACGTGGTGCTTGGCCGTTCAAGAAATGATGTTCTGACATGATGCATTGAAATATGCAGAGCAGATTTCATTTTAATCTTTATTTATACTGTCATAGAATATGAAAAATTGTGCATTCGATTGTGTCAATCAATATGCTATTCTATTTTTTCCTTCTTTGATTTCAACTATTTTTCACACTAATCTAATCTTCTAATTTTTTACTTTCTAATTTTCTAACCATCTAATTTTTTACTTTCTTTCTGATATGGTAGTTTTCTTTGATTAAATACCTTTGCTGGTAATAAAGTAGGATTTAAATATTATCAAAAAATATTTAATTTAGATTAATAGTAAAAGAGTAAAAAATTAATTAAAATATTAATTTTTTACTCTTTCACTATTTAATTCTAATTAAATTTTTATTCCTTCGGAGGCATACCATTTATTTGAGAAATAAAATGATTACAAAAATCCATAAATTTATTATACTAAATGTTATTTTAAGATTCAAAACTTATTTGTAAAGAACTAAATTTAGCAAGCATTTTTTATTAGTGTACTAAAAACCAAAGAAAAAGTTTAAATCTAAAATCTTGGGATCAAAGTGAAAAGTACACAGAGAACTTCTAACAATTTTTTAATTAAAAATCTTAAAAAAATGCTATAAAAAATAGAGATTAAATCTTTATTTTTTTCAAATTAAATATCTAAAATAAAAAAAAATACGTATTTGCATTAATATTTTATGGGATAGACAATCCAGGCAGCCATCAAATTTAGAAAAATAGTATATTTTGGAGTTGGGAATATGCATTTCTGAGCGAATTTTAAAACTTTCGAATCAAGTTAAAAGAAATCTAAATTTTTGCATTTCTCTGTGATAACCAATGAAAATATTGTTGCCGAAATCTGATATATGCAACATTTAAAAATTTCTAAAAACTGTCTGTTTTGAAAAAATTCATCTGCACTAAATTCATAAGGCGCTTAAAAAAAGATATTTAAATGAAATAAGGCTAATTACTTTTCCCAGTGAACTAGCTTATCGCCATTAATATTTGTCATATAAGTTTTAAAATCCTTGAGATTTAATAAAAAAAAGTATTTAAAATATATTTTTAATGAATGATGTCATAAAAAATAGGAAACAAAGAATAAAATATATCATGATAAAAAAAATAATAATAACAAAATACCGTAATAGCATTAGACGCTGGTAAGCATTCAATAAGTAAATTTAAATTTCATTTTTATTAAAAAAAAGTTCCAGTTTTTAAATAAATCTGTGGAATTTACGACTATGCGGTGTAGAATCATGCGGTGGGTCTCTGACACTAACAGATTTCGAACATGCTATACTTTGACATCACAGTTGCAAGTTTGCCATTCGTTCATCTCTTCATCTTTTAAAGAAATAAATGGAAGCACAAACCTTTATTTTTTTATAGTTAAATAAATAATAAAAACTAAAGTCTTCAAACCATTCACGACAAAAATTTGAAAATGATTTTAAATTTCCACGCGCAAAATAAGAGGAAACCTCCTAAAAATCACTGCATCGTTTGCAATTCTCATTTTTAAAAGCTCCAAACTTGGATTTAAACGAGTTTATACTTAAACCACACTATTTGGTTTTAGTCCCCTCATGCAATATATATGCAAATGTTACGGATGATTGTGTATTATCATAGAATTATATACGGCGAAACAGGGGAGACGATGCGTAAGTCTGCCTTTTCCCTTTTATTTATTTATTCTTTTTGTATCTTTTTTGTTCAAAGAAATTTTCTTACTAACACGAGACAAAATTTTGATTTCAAGTACATCTAATTAATAAATCTTGCCGAAAATACCTAAAATTAGAAGTGTGAGGGTTACTTAACATGTGAAATAAGATACATATCCATACTCATTCACAAAGTAGGTTCCACCAGGACCGGGAACAGAGAAAGATCAATTATGATGTTAAATTATTGATCGGAACTAATACAGTGTTCATGAAGTTACTTTTAAACATATCCACCACTGAAATTAAGAATCATATGATAGATGAATTTCTGTATTTCTGTCCCTGTAAAATTTGTCGCCTGATATAGGAACCAGTACTTATTCGAATGAAAGGAACTTCTACACCCACCTGTCACAGAACAGAACGCCTTCTCATGCCCCCATATCTGTGACCATTCTGGTCACTTCACGGTTTAGTGGGCATGTTACGGGAATTTTATTTTAAGTTAGAAAATATTTACAGAAAGAAAAAAAGCAAAACAAAACTATTTACAGAATTTACAAGCATATAAGATATGATAAGGAGAAAAGCCGTTTACAGAGATTTTCTTCTTAAATATTTTGAAACTATTATAGGCTGAAATATAACATGTGTTATGATTACATTCTGTGTTCATTTAATTTTATGACACGCTAGGTGACGTAGCAGGTATTAAAATGAGATTTTAAATAATTTGGCTTTTTTGGAACGAAGAGAAGCTCTGCTTGATTGAAGTGCATAATAAGAAACTGCTTGTTTTTATCCTCAGTCTTTGTGAGTATGAGACTTGATGTTGTGGACTAGGAAGATGAGAATAGATTTCTATTTCCCCTTATAAATTGAATCATGCTATGGTTTTTTTTGCCTGGATAAACGGTTGCTGGCGACTCTTTTCAGCCATCCCAGTTCATGACTTGATGATGGTTTCTTCATATGCCAAGAGATTGTGAGGATACAATCCGTGGCATTATGAAGTAACTCGTCTGCAATCATCAAACAGCCTTTTCCTATATGGAGTTTTCTCATCAAATCCACTAGGTAGTCATTCAAGAAACCTTAGATTAGTAATCAGTAGTGTTCGAATGTCAGTTCCTCTAATCCTACTTGGTAGACAATTTTTGGAAGACCTAGTACTTAATGACAAGAATCGTAATGGGTACTTTTTTGTTAAACGGACGCCAGCGAAAAATCGCCAAAAGAAATTGGGCAGAATTCTACATTATTTGGCGATTTTACGGTTGCTCCCGGCTAATGGAAAAGTAAATCGAAATGAAATGATTGGGAAATAGTTACCGAGTTTCATTATCATTATACGACAATTCATTATGTTTCCTCCATGTCCTGGGACATTTCATTCACCTCCATGGGCATTTAGACTACCCCAATGTTATCCCAAACTGTTTGCTCCTATATAAAGTCCAACGTTTTGACACAGTTGATTGTACATTTCGATTAGCACTACGTTTTGGCGAAAGAATAAAAGGCGATATTTGTAGACGCTAGAACTACGATAAGTTCATAGTAGCTTCATACAAAAGTCGTGGCCGTCTTGCACATTGTACTTTCAAAAGAATGTATTCCCATTTAAAAAAAAACATTTTTGAAATTAATATTTCAAGAACTTATAGATTGAGATCTTGCGATATAGTTTATATGTGATCTTAAGTTATGGGTAACAATATAGTATGCGTAAATTGCCTTTTATCATGTGAGAACATGATGTTATTTTCGTTAGGGGTTTTTGAGTAATTGAAGACAACGAATAATTGAAGCTTGAAATCTCATATGCAATCAATAAAGCATAAATAGCAATATTCATCAACATCTTTTAATCATATATATATATTATTTTGCCTACTTTTACCAGTACTGCTTTTTTATTATGTGAGCTTCTTTGAAAGCAGATGGGCTTTTAAAAGATTGACTTGCTTTTAACAGTATTGCTTTATTATTACTTATGCTTCTTTAACAGCAGATACATTTTTAAAAGGTTGAAGAAGAACTAGGACATCATAGCTGTTATTTTTCTCAAAATCGGTCGAGCTCCAAAACTTTGTTTGCCAGCTACAAAAATTGAAAATGAAAGGTTAAAAAAATTATCATTATACGTATATCTATAGAGAGAGGGATGGAGAATCCCCATGATTGTTTCAAATCGGTTTTAACTTGTTAATGACTCAAATTAAGGCAAATAATGACTTAAAAATAATGTTCTCTCATTAAAACTTGAAATTTGAGATCGTAAATTTCATTTTTTGTTTCATCCTTTGATGTTTTTTCCTTTACAACACGTCTTACCCATAAACACCTTTTATTTGGTGAAAATTGTCCTATGTGTTCAACATGCCGTGTTAATTTCAGTGTTTCATATATTTTAATTGAGTGTCCAGCTTTTAACCACCAACGCATACATTTCTTTAATTCATTGATTTTAAATACACATGACCTGGTGGGAGTACAACCCCATCCAAATCTTTTCGGCTTTTTGAAGGCTATTGGTTTTTACCATATAATTTAGAGTTTCAGTATTACCATCCTTTCCTAATTTCTATATTTTAAACTTCCAAAGACTAATGTTTTTATACTTCATCGTTCTGTAATTTTACCATACTGATGGCGCAGTATGGCCATCTCAGGCTTTTGCGCCAATAAAATCAATCAACCAACCTTTACAACAACCATTTATGGTCTAATTACTGATTCTTTCGATGCTTTCATTTGATGATTGTCAAAAATATTTAATCATTTTAAATAATTATAAAAGATGTTTTTTTGAATAAAAAAATTAATTTCTCTAATATCTAATATAGTTTTTGGATACCAAAAACTTAGCAATTAATTTTCATTAATTCAGAATTACATAATTTGGGATTTAAAAGAAATTATTCTTTATGATAAAGGTTTTAAAAAAAAATTCATCATCTTATTTTTGAATCTTTCTGGTCGAAAACTTTTAGTCGAGTTTTCCCTCCAGCGGTGAAAGATCGCTGCAAAACCGGATTTACAGAAGAGTTCCACTAATGCGTTCTGAGGATAAATCCGATTATATGTGCATCATCACATCGTCGAGCAAAACGATTTTATTTCGCTCCGGTTCTCTTTCGATCGATGAGATGATATTTTGCCGTCATTTCTAATGCATTTTTCGTGTTCCCGCTCTTTAAACGTTTATGCAAGTGCAAAAAAAAAAAAAAAAAAACGAGAGTGAGCTAGAAAAAAAATATATGAAGAATCTCATATCAGCGTTAAGTTGCCCTGAGGTCTTCATTAACGATGGCGACGATGAATATCATTTCATTTTTCTGGCAAGCATTAATTTATTGTTGGCAATGATAGAGATGCAAACGACTTTTTTTTACAGTGTTTTAATTTCAGACTGTTGATTTATACCTTCTATCAAAACCATCTGCGGATGAATATTTTTTAATTTTTATTCTTTATAATTTTGCAATTTTTAAACACAAATTATCAATTTATTTGAGAATTAAAATGAAAATTGGGGATAATTATTTGGAATGATGAAAATGTTTTAATTTGTTGTTCAAATTTTGAAGCAATATATATCTTCTTTTTTTTGTTTCTTTTATTATTTTTTTCTTTATATTTTACTCTTTGCTGTACTCTATGTTTATTTTTATTTGATCTAATGCGAATTAGATAAATAGAAAGTTCTGCAATTTTGAAAAAAGTTTTATTAAATAATTTTAAAAATATATATGTTTTAAACTTCTTTGAATCCGAAAAACTCATTTTAGTTTTTCTTTTTTATGAAACAATCAATAATGCTTATTAACGAGTATAAAATTATTTAATCGTGCATTTCAGGTTTCTTTATTTTTAATAATAAGCTGAAATAATTTTTTTAATTCAATTTTTACTACAAAACTTGCCCTTAAGTTGTAAGATAAAAATATATTTGAAATTTGATTTGTGTCACATTTATTAAATTTCAATACGATTTAGACTTCTGTATTACTTATATAGATTTATTAAAAATTAATAGTTTGGGGAATGTTAATGGAATTAATATTGTCTAAAACTCTTCAGCAAGCTTTTTTAGCTTTAAATTTTGATATAACATTACTTATAATATTACAGATTTGATATAACATTACTTATAATATTACAGATTTGATATAACAATACTTATAATATTAAAAAATTATGTATATGTATATATATTTTTTTTAAAAAAATATTTCAATTTTTCTATCTGGCAAACAATGTTTTGAAGCTCGACTGTTTTTGTGATGAAAAAATCCCATCTTTTTTCTAAATTTCGACGCATTCGTAATCTGATAGTCCCGTGATTGTTTCAAACCGGTTTAACCTGGTTAATGGCCTAAATCAATTAAGACAATTCGTAAGTATTCAGGAAATGGTTAATTAGGAAATCGAGCTCTAAATTTAGTTGGCGATATATCGCCAAATGTGATAACCTTCTGTATTATTTTCTAATAACCCTAAAAGGGAAAAATTCATTCCTTTAAAGTGATAAATCGCCAACTTTTTACCTACGCATTCTGAGGCTTCAAAAACTTCAAACCAAAACAACGTGTTCTCACGTGATAAAAAAGACTAAACAATTCTAAAATCGTGTTATAAGATTAAGCAAATCTAAAATCTTGTTGTAAGACTGCAATATTTCAAAATAGAGATTTTACTTTTTGGTGTACGAAGCAAAAACGAATATGAAAATAAAATACCGCCATAGTCTAAAATTCGAACTCGAGCTTTTAGACTTCCCCGAACCCTGTAAACGCGTTATTGAGATTATGTTTTACTGTCCATTTCTATATATGTCTGGGAATACAATAACTGAAAAACTGAGAAACTAAGCGGGAAATTTTAGCTTTACGGATGATCTTTGCACCAAATTCGATTTCTTCTAAGTTAAGAACAAAATCCATTCAGAGTGTGTCTGTCTGTCCGACTGTTCGAATATAATTTAACACGATAGCGGCAAAATGAATAGAGCTAGATCGATAAAAACTGGTACATTGAGTTAACATTTTAAGTGTAGATATGTATGAAAGTTCGAAGCAAACCATTTGACCATTTGTCGCTGTGTGCTTTCACAAATTTATAAATGTTATAACTAAACACACACAGAGAGAGAGAGAGAGAGAGAAAATATGAAATTCAGCGTATAATCTTGTTATTTCGATTGTAGTTCTGTGTCAAGTTTCAGTTTCGGTCATTCAGAAGAGAGGTGTCTAAAAAACATAATCGAATTTCTAAAATTTCTCTAATAGCCACATTCTAGCGATTAATCGCTAAAGATTACCCTCTACCAAGTTTTTTCGTAACTATTATTCGTCAATTCTATACGTTTAATAGTAACACAAGAACGTTTTGGAGATTCGAAAAAGTTCCTTGTCAACATCCTTAAGTTACCCTGGATAAAAACATCTCAAATTGCACTAATGACTCCCAGTTTTTCATAATCTTTCACATTTTAGTGTCCAAGGAATTCAGGGGGTGGGAGTGGGGGTCATTTTTAGATTCGTGTTATTCCATGTGAGAATATAACAAGAGGGTGGGATGAAAATTTTCCATCCTGAATCAGAGGTGGAGCTTTCGGAATTCTTTTGGTTAAAGCGTTTCAAAATACCATCTTTGTTTGATACTTTTTATCATGTCAGAACATTATATTGTTTTAGGAATGAGGTTTTATGGCGTCAACAAAATTTATTATCTGCCTGAAGAACTCAAATAATCAGCTTTTAATAACGCGTTGCCATTTCATTGAAATAAGCTCTGATTTTTAAAAAAATAAGTTAATCACTACGGCAAATAAAACCTAGAAAAATGTCATTTTGAGCACGTGATTATGTGAAAGGAAATAAATAGCAAATGCGATATTTTTTTAAACAATAAATGCGAGACAAGGTTTTTTATGATCGTTTGCAATACTAAAGTGGCCCATTCAATGAAACCATTAAAATGAATAAAAATGTAATGTAACTTGCACGAGCACGTGGTGCCTGACCGTTCAAGAAATGATGTTCTGACATGATGCATTGAAATATGCATAATAGATTTCATTTCAATCTTTTTTGTATATTGGTTTTGATTGTTTAAATACTGTAGAGTTTTAAAATGTTCTTTAGATTTTAACCGAATATGTAAAAAATTTAAGTGCGATGAAATATTTTTTTATAAAAGACATATACAATGGATATTAAATCTGAGCTAGATACTACACCGGGAGATTCTCCTCCTTTATTTACAACTGTTAAAACATAGGTTGCAAACTTTAAAACGGGGTTTACTAGCTCTCTGGTGGCAAAGGGCTCTAGAAAACCAAAATCAACCAACATAGATGAAATTGTTTGAAAAATTCACAAAAATATTAGGATTCATTGCTGATTGGAATTAATAGGGGTTGCAGAATCTGTTGGTATGTCCAAAGAACAAGCACATCATATTTTAATCGATATTTTGGGTATTTTGGTTCAGCAAGATGGATGCCGCGTTTGCTGACCTTGGATCAAAAACTGCAACGAATGACGAAATCGGAGCTGTACCATTTAAACCCAACTGATTTCGTGCATCATTTCGTTACTGTGGATGAGGCATGGATCCATCACTATAATCTAGAGACCAATCAGCACAGTGGACGGCAAAGGACAAATAAGCACAAAATAAATAGTCCGCTAGAAATTTTCTGATAATAGTTTTTTCGGATGTTAAGAGAATTTTATTATTCAATTATCTTGAAAAAGACAGGGTCATCAAAGATGAGCATTATTGATAAATTGTATTCCAAAATTAAAGATAAAAGACAAGTTTTGGATAGGAAGAAAGTCCTGTTTCACCAGGAGAAAGCTCCCGTACACAAGACTGCCATTATGATGGCAAAACTTCAGGAACTGAAGTTTTGAATTCTTTTTCATGCACCCTTTTCTCCAGAAATGGTTCCCTTTGACTACAGTCTCTTCCGCGAACTGAAAAATGTCCATCTCGAAGGAAATTCTCTTCTGGTAACGAAGTCATCTCAGCGACGAATGTCTGCTTCGAGACCTTGATAGAAAGCTCTTCAATAGAGGAGATCCAAATATTACCGTGGCCCTATAGCAGGAGTTCTCAAACTTTTAGATATTACAACCGCCTTTTTAAACTAAGTATTTTAGTGACCCCTCCCCTCCCAAAGTTTTATCTCTGTCTAAACTTTAAACTGAGATTTTGAAAATTGTACACGTACTCAAGAGTTCGTAGAGTATGTGTCGGGTATTGGAGCCACATTCCTTGACACTTCAGCTTTCTCCTTACTAGTATCATCTCATCTCGAAACTTTGATTGAACGGTTCACAGATTGCATTCCAGTTAAGGATATGAGTGGGGTTGTGTGGATAGTCGATCCGTTCACTGAGCAAACCGTAACAAAAGCTGAGCTAAGTGCCCTTCATCATGATCCACTGATAGATATTTCAAATGATCAGCCAGCTAAAGTAACTTTTAACATTCCTTATATCGACAAATTTTGGAGACGTATTAAAAAGGAATACCCAGAACTGTCCACAACAGCATTAAAAACGTTGATGCCATTTTCTACACATTACAATTGTGAACAAGGATTCTCCATAATGATAAATTTTTAAAAAAATCAAGAAATCGTTTGACACTGGAAAATGACATAGCTTTGAGTGTTACAAAGCTCATTCCAGACATTAAAAATTGGTTAATTCCAAGCAAGCTCATGTATCCCATTAACTAATAGAACACAAAAACCAATTTGTATGTGCATTAAAAGATTTATCTGTACTCTTTTTTTAAAGAAAAATACAGCAATTAATTAATTTTCTTTGAACTTTTCTCCCACATCTTGCGACCCCCCTGGGGTCGCAACCCCCTTTTTGAGAACCCCTGTCCTGGAGCAAGTGTATATCTTTGGAAGCCCCCTTTTATTACCCCCTTTATTTACCCCCTTTTTATTATATCAAATTGTGAGTCTATATCTAATTTTAAACTAAATTCATCAATATATAGCATTTCTATTAATTTGTTTCTCCAGTGAATAAGATAATTCTAACCGATAAATAAGATACATAAAATATATGAAATTTGGTGTTTTGTTCGGAAATTTTAAATAGTTTCAATTATGATCTTAATTGGGAAAGAAAAAAGATGCAAAGTATGTAATAAACTGATTTGAGTCTAGAAGGGAGCTAGACTTAATTATTTTGTAAATATAAAAGAAATAATACAAGAGGAAAGACACCCTCTGTTTTGTTTTGTTTTTTATCATGTGCAATGTTTTAAATCCGGTCCTTTCGGGCGTATCGGAGTGTCTGGTATGACATATCAAGTGAGTATTTTTTTGGTTAGGAGGTTTTAGTGTCTCCGAAATTTACGACCAAAAAATAAAGATTATGAGCTGCTGGAAATTATCGGTTGAAGAATTTATTTATCTGCTTTTACCAGCATTGCATTATTATTATTATGTATGATTCTTTGAAAGCAGGGGTGTTTTTAAAAATTTGATCTTCTTTTACCAATATTTCTTTATTATTGCTTATGCTTCTCCGCAACAGATGCATTTCTAAGAAGCTGACGTAGAAGTATCTTTTATTTCATCTCAAAATCAGTCGAGCTACAAGACCTTGTTTGCCAGCTAGAATTATTGAAAATGAAAGTCTAAAAGTATTATCATTATATATTTGTATATATGCCGGCTTTCTGGAACAGAGGTAGAGCGTCTTCCCCGTGTTCTGGGAGTCCCGGGTTCGAATCCCGTTTCGGGCATGGTTGTTCTTCTGTGTGCTATCTGTGAGATATGTGAGTGTTCCCCCTTTAAAAAGGGGCTGTGCAAGCAAATGTGGTGAGTTTGTAGCTAAGTCGTACTCTTGGTTCTGCTTCAAAAAACAAGAGACGCTCCTTTCGGCTTAAATCTGCTGCTGTATCAGCGAGGAGCTTTTCAGGGTAAGTGCCATAAGTAACAACAACAATATATAACTATATATATTATAGAAAAGATGGAGACCAATAGAGAAGTCTCGTGATTATTTTAAACCGGTTTTAACTGGTTAATGATTTAAATTCATTAAGACAAATAATGACTTAAAAATAATAAGGTTCTCACAAGATAACTTGAAATTTGCGATCGTAGATTTCAATTTTTTACTATCATTTATTTATTTATTAAAGCTTGTGGGCAGTTGGGAATTCGCATAAATTATTTGACCTTCACTCTATGCATGTTCTGACAAGAAAGCAGGAAACACATCACAAAAAGCTTATCGCCTATTGGTAAAAGGCTCTAAAATTAGCCGTGCAGTAGCGTTCACTTTTAAAATGACTCACAAATAAGTTTTTCTTTTAAAACCTACTGATTCATGCCAACAGAAGTGTGTATGCCGACATTTAAAACACGCTGATTTTCTTCCTTCTTAAAAAAATATCGTTTGGAGTTTGATAAATAACACCCTTGACTTATCTCTCTGATTCAGATCGTCTGCATTAGAAAGGAGAAAAAAATCGCGCGCATGCCAAATGAAAGTCGCAAAAGCGGCGATTCCGTCGCCAACGCTACCTTCCCCCGCAGAAGTGACTCAGTAGTAAAAACGGTGTGGATGCGTGCCGAGTTGTTGCCGTGCTGTCTCAATTGCATCGTTTGCGTGGGGTTTTCGATCTCTTCTCTCATCCTCCGAACCACCCTTTCACTGTCCATAACAATAAGAGCAGCGAAAACAAAACGTGTTCGAATTCGAGAACTTTTAGAGTGCGATGTTTTGCAAGCTTCGTTGCATCCCCGGTCGCCAAATAAACCACCTCTGAAATGGTTTTGTGGTCCGGACCGTCAATTCGGTAGCGATCGGTTGTTTTGTTATGTTTTTTGAGCAGCTGTAACGCATGGATACCTGTCGGAGAGAACTGCGAACTTTTCAAAGGTAATCAAAGGGCTTTTGTATCTGTAATTTCAGGTATGTGCTGATGAAATCATTGTTTTTTTATGATGAAATTTTGTAAATTTCGACGATTTGGTGAGATTTCACTTCAGATATTAAAATAGTGCACATTTTTTTTTTGGCGAAATTTGATTGTATTTGAAGCATTTTGAAATCCTAAATAGAGGTAGAAAGTAAATAAAAAAATTTTAATTTATTTCTTGCGAAAGCTTTTTTAAAAATAAATGCAAAACTAAGAAGAGAAAGTCTGTGTTATTTTTAATTAATTTTATTTATTTAAGAATAGGCATCGTAGGTCTGATTATGTATTGTTTATAAAATTTCATAGGAAAGTCTAATATCACATTTTCTTTACGAATCTTAAAAAAGGGTGGGGAAAAGGTATTATCAACTTTCACTTCGTTAACAAAAATATCGATAGAAATGAACATGATTTTTCTTATAAATATATATTCATATTCTTTAGTCAGAAAACGTGCGTAAAATAGTAAATTAATTAGATAAAATTGTTTAACAGATTTTTTTTCCTTAGTGAATAAATTTCTTTGATTAAATCTATTCTCATATGGACGTTTCAATGATGTAACATATCTTTTCTTATCATTTTTTATTCTAATTTGCATTTTTTAATACAAATGGATTTTTATTATAGTTTTGATGTCTAAAATTATCATAAAGTACAATTGACTTTTTAAAAATTGTTGATCCAATTATCGTTTGACCCAAATGGTTCATTTTTTTTTCAAATAAATAAATAAAGGACAACTTATCTGAGTTTGAAAATATTTCTTCTTTTTTCTCTTCCTTCTTTTTTCTATTTTTTGAGTAGAGGTAAAAGTGCCGAGGAATTCAATTCATTTGCTTATATTGATTATTTTTTAGTGGTTATTCGCATGTATTATTTAAAATATTTAAATAAGAATATTAGCAATATCAGCATTCATGATTTTTGAATGATATAACAACCTTTTCCAATAAGGGAAATTTCTTTTCGAGTCAGTCTAAATGAACGTGTGTAATTTGGGTGTGGTATTCGCAGAATATCCTATGGAAAATTTTGTATATCATCAAAAATTCTGAATAATTTTTGTATATTGTGCTAAAAAGCGAAAATAAATTTATTGATTTGTTGAAAATTCCATTAAATCCCCCATTCTTTATTTTTTTTAAAAAAAAATAGTAATGAGGTCACCTTTTGTATAGCATAATTATTAATTTCCTAATATACCCTTTGCGATGCATTTCTGGTATGTCGCAAAACAGGGAACTTGTACTCCCACCAAAAAGGAACAATTATTTTTACTAAAAGAAATTTTTATGTAAGCAATTTTCATCCGAAATATATTTTATTAAATTATGTGATTAACGTGAAAGTTAATTATTTGATGTTGTAAAAAAATAGTGATTTTTTTAATTTAGTAGTTTTAATTTGTGAACTATTTCTTTAAAAGAGTAAGTATTTTTTAACGATTTGTTTTCTTTATTGAATTAGAATTTTATATTCATTCTTGTAGAATTTGAATCCAATTAAAACCTTTTTTTACTTGAGTTTTAATGCTGCTTTAAATATCCAAACGCTATTTTCCCAGATTCTAATTTTTGTTTAAATCATCATATGAAAAAATTGTAAAAAGTAAAAGTTATATGGTTACTGATTATAATATAGGATATATTTTATACCCGAATTTGTTTTCTAGTAATTTTTCAATATTCTGTAGTTTCTGAACTATAAAATAAATATTATTCTCATTTTGACGAACAAAATTATAACTATTTTTATGCTTTATAATAAGAAAAAAAAATTTAAATGTAATATTTTATTTCTCATTTGTATCGCAATTTTTAAAATTTGGGGAAAAATACATTTTTTTTTTCATTTAATTTTGCCATCGGCAAAATGTTGAAACATTTAAATGGTTCTCTGTACAATTTATTTTTTTCTAAACATTATTTTTGTTTTTAGAAAATGCTTAATTCGAAATTAAATATTCTGGAGAGATTTTATTACGTTATATATTGTTTGAAGATTTATCTTGTATTCTTTTAAGAGCAAAGATATCGTTTGCTTTATTAAAATCAAACCGTATTCTACATATTGCATCAGAATTTTCTACTTTATTCTAAGAAAAATAAAGGAATAATAATAGTAATTTTAAAACAGTAATAAAAATAGTTTTTTAAAGTTCTGATTTATTTTTTTGCTTTCAATTTCAAATTAGTTTTCTGAACAAAGTAATGTTTGTGTATTATAAATAATGATTTTAAAAATATTGTGGCATTTTTTTAAAAAAATATAATTGATATCATTTCTGAAGGATAAGAATTGAGAAGAA
Source organism: Argiope argentata (assembly GCA_026289955.1). Lineage (NCBI taxonomy): Eukaryota > Metazoa > Arthropoda > Arachnida > Araneae > Araneidae > Argiope > Argiope argentata. Next base: position 4,287,377 of record JAOUZG010000678.1, on the reverse strand, counting down.
AGGATATAAATTAATAGAAATCAAAACGACTTGAATGTAAGATCTCTAAAGTGTTTCTGTTTTTATATGTTGTAAATTATTTATATGGCACATTTGTTTTTTGGCCAATATCCAATTACGTATAAACAATACCTAATTTCTAAATCAAATTTGAAGAATTTTATAGCTGGTATATACCAATTGTATTAATAGAAGCTAAAAATTTTAAATACATCAGAATGTAAACTTATAAAAATATTAATTGCAGTTTTATTATATTTCTAATTTTTTTTTGTTTCTTAATATTATGTTTATGTATAAAAGTGTTTTAGAAATTAAAATTTTTAAAAATGTTTATTTAAAATTATTTATATGACACGCTAATTTTATGCTATATTTTTACAATTACATTATATTATTTCTTTTTAACTTAATTTTTTGTCGATATTTTCAATTTAATTAAACCTGTTTTATTTACGGTAAAATAAATAAAAGTATTTTCTGTTTCATAAAAAAAAATTATTTGTATTAACAAAAGAATCGCATCGTACAGTATTTTATTTTAATCGGCATCATATCTGATTTTAATAAGAATCAGAAATCTAAAATTATATTTCGTGTTTTGATATATGTATATGGATATTTGTTTCGCGTTAGTTAGGGTGTCATACTCCAGGTGATGAAACCATTGATGTTGGAGTCTCCAAGCTGATTGACCTTTATATTAATATCGTCAATAATTTGATTATTTTTTGTACTATTTTTTTACTCACTCTTGTAGAATCCATTGAGAAAGTTTTGTAATCGTCAAAAAATTCTAACTTAACGTTTCGACGTTTTAGATTTTCCTGAACTCGGGAACATATTTTTGAACTCATATTTGTCTTTGAATATGCCTACTCTGATCACTTTGAGTTAGATGAGAAGATTTTGATAAATGTTTTTAACCCTAAATTTGTAGATTTCTATCAGATTTTGAGCAAAATTTATTCAGTGGACGTCTATTTTTCGCTCGTTCGAATATAAGTTAACTTGGTAACTGCAAAACGAAGAGAGCTACATATATAAAATTTAATTCACAGGTTTGACATCTATATGGTAGGTATCTATTAAATTTTAAGCCGAATCCTATTTAACGTCTATCTGTCTATGCTTTCAGAAGAATGTAAACGCGATAGTTCAAAATTAAGAAGATTTATATATATCAAATTTAGTATTTGAATTTATGGGTATAATTGTAGTCCTGTATCAAATTTTGATCTTAATCGTTTGGGAAAAAACACGTTCAAAACACTAATCCACTTCTATTATATTCACTTCTATCTATATATAAGTTAACAACGAAACGAAGAGAACTACATAGATAAAATTTGATTCATAAGTTTGACACCTATATTGTTGTTATCTATCAAATTTTGTGCCAAATTCTATTTAACGTCTATCTGTCTTTTTTTCAGAAAAATATAAATGCGATAATTCAAAATTGAGAATACTTAAATATATCAAATTTGTATTTGAATTTAGGGCTATATCAAATTTTGTAGGCTGTATCAAATTTTGGTTCTAATCGTTTGGGAAAAACCTTCCAAAACAAAAATTCACTTCTATTAAAGGATATGCAAGAAAATTTTGGCGAGAACATTCTCGCTGGTTCTGCTTTAATTAGTCAATTTACTTTGTGTTTTTCTTTATGATAATTTTGTTATGACCACTCAAAATAGAAAAAGAGTTTTT
>JAOUZG010000678.1:4256848-4268745 GCA_026289955.1 Argiope argentata | reverse complement strand
TGTGTGTGTGTGTGTGTGTGTGTGTGTGTGTGTGTGTGTGTGTGTGTTGGCGATGTACAGGCTAGACCGTTCGACCTACAGCTACCAAATTTGGTATATGTATACCTTGGGTGCCGGGAATGTGCACCTCGGAGCCCTTTTTTTGAATTTCTAATTAAAATTTTAATTAATTAAAAAATAAACCAAATTTTAACGTTTTTTCGCTATAACTTCCGAAAATATTACAGCATAAAATTGATTTTTGCATCAAGTTAAAGCGCAAAAAATTAGCTTTTCAATGATACTAATGTTTTGACCTACGAATTAAAACTCTATTTTTAATGAATTTTTAAACATTCAATTTAATCGGGTTTTTTTCAACAATTTATTTCGCAAAAAAAATATTAATAAAATTTTATCTTCTCGAGGATATCAAAAAAAAAGTCAGCTTTTAATAAAATGTTGCCATCACATTTTCAGAAGTTCTGATTTTAAAAAAAGTTAATTACTGCCAAGATTAAAACAGAAAAATACAATTTTCATCACGTGATTTTATGAAATGAATTAAATAGGAAATGTGATATTTTTTAAACAATAAATGCAAGTGAAAATTGTTTGCAATATCAAATTTAATAATTCAATTAAAGAATTAAAATAAATAAAAATATGTTACAAAAGTGCGACATTTAAAACTGAAAAAGAATTTTTAGAAAAGCACCAAACGATAATCTTCTGAGAGCGAGATTAATTATTTAAAAGCAAGAAATCTTAAACGAACTTTTAAAATGACGTCATTTCAAAGAAACGAAGAACAAAAAGCAATGTGAAGGAGATATTTTGTGCAAATCAAAGAATTCACCTTCGTGATTGTAATTTTTCCCCGCATTTTAATGAATCATGCGAAATAATGCATCTTCTTTCTAACAAGCATATGTAATAATTAACAATGCAAAATTTGTAAAAGCATATAAAACTATTTTTACCCGCATATTTCAGAGACATCAAAACTTTCTACCAAAACAATATCGTGTTCTCTCATGAGAAAAAATAAATCAAATATCATTCCAAATTAAACATATAAAAACGTCATTTTCGGCACGTGTCTGTATAAAATGAAATAAATATGAAACATGATAATTTTGGAAAATAAATGGATGGAAACGTTTTCTATGATATTTTACTATACGCATATTACTAATTCAATTAAACAATTTCATTTAAGGCAAATATGGCTTAACATCTACAAGGCATCTTCTGTAATCGGAGCCCAACATCTAATTTCTTAATTTTTTGGGGAGAGATATAAATAATCTCTTAGCAATTGGTCCAAGTGAAATATATAATTATAGATTTAGGGAAAAAATGCTGATGAATTAAATTTTTACATACATCATCTGCTCTGTGAATCATATTTAACAAAATATTCTTGAGACAATAAGTCCTTAAATAATAATAAATTCTTGAGACAAAAGTCCTTAATTAAATAAGTCCTTAAATAAAATCCAATCAACTAAATCAATCATCAAAGCTTATCGACCTATGAAAATTTCAATATAACTATTGCGGTAAAAACTGGCGATTTTAGATCACTTTATCAAGATCTCAAAGAAGCCAATCAAGGTTACTCTAGAATAATTGGTCTAGATTATGATAATGATGATTGTTTTAAACTTGCAATATTCGGAACTGAATAAATCAGCCAGATTTGAAGAAGATAGAAATGCTTATTTATTTATTTAGAAGTTGAAATATTAAGAATATTTTACAAATATGAATCTATAAGACCAAAGGAATTTAAACCATAATTTTTTGAAATATATTTAAAAACCTAAAAAAATATTGAGAGCATTTATATACATCTAAAAATAAAATTAAAAACTGAAGGTTTCAATTAACCTGTGAAATTTTTGCTAAATAATTCCTTGAGATCTTATAAATTATTTTTAAAAAATTATGATGTTTCAATTTCTGTATTGAACATTAATATTCAATGTCGGACTATTCTGCTTTCAGTTCTTAGTTTTATTTAAAGACATGCTTAGATTGAGTAAAGAGGTCGTTGTATTAATTGAAGTTTCATCATTTTCAATTTAATTTAAAACTGAATTTTACGTGCACTGATAGAAAATCAGAGAGAGATGCGGACTTCAAAGATAGGACTGCTTAAGGCCTACATAATAGTATAAGTGAGTTATATGACTATCAAAATTTGAAGCTTAAAAATATTTTGCTGAAAAACTTATTATGAGACCAAGTTATATATAAAAACGATTTAACCCTTTAGTCGCCATTAATATTTGCGAATCGACTGGTCGCCAAAGGCGGCTAGTATTGCATAAAAATAAAAAATTGATTTTAATTTTGAAAAGTCGAATTTTGAAGAATTTTCTTTGGGAATCTTTTCTCTATAGAGTTATTGTCCGTATACGGTTTCTGTACATGGTACTGTATTTTAAAATTTGGTTTTCTGATAATGCGAAGGAATTGATTTGAGATAAAAATAGCAAAAGTAGACAACAGGATGCATTATTTGTACTATTTTATTTTTTCCCCAACTCTTTAAGCTTTTTTTAAATAATAATAAATAATTTCATTATGGGTGGTTTTTTTTTTTTTTTTTTTTTTGCATATTGAATTTTGTTCAATGCCTATCTCCGCCAGTTGACTTACTGAGCTGTAATTTCGCGTTCTAAAGCATGTTTTTTTAAACTCAAATTGTGGTAAGTTATATCCATAATGGCACGTTGCTTTACGTTTGATAAACAGTTTTAACGCTAAATATGTAAATAAAAAAAAAGGTTAAAATGAAATCCGCCAGGCATATTTCTATGTATCGTGTCAGAACATCATTTCTTTGAACGACCAAGAACCACGTGCTCGTGCAAGTTAAATTATATTTTTATTCATTTTAATTGTTTCATCGAATGGGTCCCTTTGGTATTTATTGCAAACCATCCAAAAAACTTTGTCTCACGTTTATTGTTTCAACAAAATATCACATTTCCTATTTATTTCATTTTATATTACCACGTGCTCAGAATGACATTTTTCTAGGTTTTATTTACTGTAGTCATTAACTTATATTTTTTTAATCAGAGGTTTTGTAAATGCGATGGCAACACGCTATTAAAAGCTGATTTTTTTTTTTTTTTAGATGCTCGAGCAGATAATGAAATGTTTATTTTTCGCCTACGGAATATTCTTGACGCCAAAAACCTCATCTCAAAATCAAGATCATGTTCTGACATGATAAAAAAAGGGGGAAGGCAATATAGTTGAATTGGTATTATTAAAGAAAACGACTTTTTGAGTTTTACAAAGGTGTAAATATTTTCGTGCTTTGATATTTTTAAAAGTTAACGTGGAAGAACTCCAAGATCTTGCTCGTTTTTATTAAAATGTTGGGAAAATTAGCCATGATGCCCATTCCAATCTTTCTTATTATGTTTATATGAAATTTGGAACCTCGGTGATAAATGATCTGCTTTGTATAATCAATTCTGGTGATTGTTTGCTAAGTAGTAGCTTATAAATGTTTGGCAGAATTTCATTATTTTTTCTTACTTCTTATATTTCATGATTTACTTTTCTGTAAACATTTTTTTTCTAGAAGGAAAATTTTAAGCCCAAACTATGTCATTTACAATTGTAGAAACATTGCATTTTATCTCAATTACGATTAAGTGAATCGTCACTTTTCAAAGCTCTCCCCTCTTTAGAATATCATTTTTATGTAATGTTTCGGATTACTTCAAATAAAAGTATTTTAAAGAAATGTATCTATCCTCTAAAATCATGTTAGTCTTGCTTAAGGTTGTAGATTATGAATTCAAAATGTTCTTAAGGTTGACATTGTTGACGTTGAAGTGTTCTGGTGATTAGATATTTGATGAATATTTAATATTTTAGGTCACTGTATTGAATCAGGGTGACATTCCATAAATAAATAAAAATATTCTACCATTCCAAATTAAACATATAAAAGACTAAAATGAAATCCGCTATGCATATTTCAATGTATCATGTCAGAACATCATTTCTTGAACGGCCAAGCACCGCGTGCTCGTGCGAGTTAGATTATATTTTTATTCATTTTAATCGTTTCTTTGAATGAGTCACTTTAGTATTGCAAACGATTCAAAAGAAACTTTGTATCGCATTGATTGTTTAAAAAATATTTCTTTTTTGTTCTTTCTTTTCGAAGATTTATTTATTCATTATCACCCAAACAACTATAATATTTCTTCCGACTATCAAAGATGTATACTTTAGATTATGTCTTTGTTTCTTTCAGATATTGAGCTTTATGTATGGATGGCTCACGTTTTATCATCAAGGTGAGTCGTTAAACATTATTCTTTATGCCTGATTATGCCGATAATGCCGTATAAATTGTATGGATCTTGTAGGTCGCGTACATGTAAAAAGGGCGTATCAAAAAACATTTAAGAGAAAAATGGATTTTCTATCAAATCTAGTCGTAAAGCATTTTTAAAATTTTTTTTATCATTCTAGACATTTGTTTCAATAAATTCATCCACCGGCAATTTTAAGTTAATTTAATAAACATGATTCCCCACGGAAATATTTCTCAGTATGAAATTCTGATAAAACTTTAAGTCATGTTATTCATTTAATCGATTAACACATGTTTTGATTATTTTGCATATGAACCATCTTAATAGAGTTCAGTCCCTAAACGTATATAGTACTTAAAATTATAATTATATGATTCATCTATCGTCTAAATTGATGGCATTATAACTTCATTATCTTATATGAAACATACAACTATTAAATATAATCTCTTTACTTACAATTAAAAAAAACATAACGCCATAAATTTGATATAATAAAGAAACTAGTGTGAATTTCAGGGACAAAGTGAGAAAACTAGTGTGAAAATAGACAAATATTTTTTTAAGTTGCCGAATTTTTGAAAAAATTTCCAATTATTGAACTGGTGTCATTAAAAAAAAAATTTCGTTGTATTTTTAAGATGGGGTAAAAATTGTTTTTGTTCTATAATATTTTCGGAAGTTACACCAGGAAAACCGAAATTCTGCTTGTTTATTAATCAATTAGCTTTCTAATTATTATTTCAAAAAGAATCGTGCCGAGGTATTCACTCTGCATTCCAGTATACGGTCATAGTCATACCAGACCCTCCGATCCGCCATGAAAGCACACGGATTTAAACCACTAGAGCTGAATAACCGGACCGTGCTACTGTAACACTGGCGGGAATGGTTGAGTCCTTAGGGCCATCACCGGATACGGTGCAACCCTTCCTGTAGGAAGTACGTCCCGTCATAGATGGGAGGACCGGATACGGTGCAACCCTCTCCTATTAGTATACCCTCCAGGGTAGCGAGATCCAACCAACATGCTGGAAGCATCGCATCCTTAATTACGAGGTGCCCCCCTTGGGGGTTCGTTCCAATGTATATCTTAGCCAAATTTGGTAGTTCTATTTTGAGCTGTTAGAGATTATTATTAAAACCGCTGAAAGGATAACGACTTGATCAGATTTACAATCAAACAACACTCTCTCGGCTACAGATGAGTCTTTGAATATAAGTAAAAAGCAAGTTAGCTTATATAATGTTCAGTGATTATTTTAATGACTAATAAGAAAGACATATAAAGTCACTCTTAGTAAGTGAGGATATCATATCTTCATTTTTGTGAAATTTTTATAATTTTTTGGGCTTTAATGAGCACGGTCACGATCTAGCTCAGTTTAAGCGATCTCCATTGAACGTTTTAAATATATTTTCATGCATTGGTATTTTATTCTTGTTTCAATGGCTTATGATCCATACTGACTCATATATGTCTCTTGTTTTGCTTAGGACATGAAGTGGCCAAAGATTTCAAATCTTTCAGCACAGATCTGCAGAAGAAACTGCAGAAAGTAAGTCTGAAATTACAAATATGCTGCAATTTTCGATTTATTATTAATTATTTTGCATGTATTTGCTCGTTAAAACAATAAAAATAAATATTTGATTCATTAAACTTTATTTCTGTTGTGGAAGTATTATTATTATATTTTGCGTCATTAATTTGTATTTTGCTATTTTTTAAATTCCTACTATTAGTTCATATATATATATATATATATATATATATATATATATATATATATATATATATATATAGTTCAAATTTTCAGTCGTTAATAAAATACTTTTTATTTGTCCACTCAAGTTCAAATACATTTCTTTAAACTTGTAGTGGATGACACGTGATGTTAATACAATATTTTCAAATATTAATTCGTTAATTTAAGTGAATGAATCTTTAATATTTTAATTACAGTTTTAGCAGTTAGTAATGAAAATTGAAATCAACAAGCAATAACTCAATCAGTAACATGCAAAGATTTCAGTATATTTCTCATGAAGATGAAGAATACGAGTTCAATTCTTGCGAAAATTAATAATTTTTTGATAAATTATTTATATTAATTGTTATTATTTAATAAAATGTAAATAATGTAAACTATTTATTTGTTGATCTATTTTTGTTATTTGTTTTATCTTACGTTTGTCAATTCTTATACGCTTAGTGTTTGAATCGCTGTAGTTTTATGTTAAATTAAATATGCTGAATGATAATTGTTGAAACTTTTCAAATCATTTTATTAAAAATGATAATTATATTTTTTAAACAATGCTGTCTTCTGCTAGGCATCATTACTTCTTGTATCTTCCTAGATTCAGTCAGCTTGTTGTAAGTTCGGAAGAATCTCTTTTATGATCCACGTTCTGAAACTAATATCTGCCTTCTGCTAGGCAACATTTATTCTTGTATCTTCCTAGATTCAATCGGCTCGTTGCAAGTTCGAAAGAATCTCTTTTATGAATCACGTTCTGAAACCAACATCTTTGCCTTGTTCTAGGCATCATTACTTCTTGCATCTTCCTATATTCAGTCAGCTTGTTGCAAATTGAATCTCTTTTATGATCCACGTTCTGAAACCAAAATCCTTGCCTTATTCTAGGCATCATTACTTCTTGTATCTTCCTAGATTCGATAAGCTTGTTGTAAGTTCGAAAGAACCTCTTTTATGATACCTTTTTACAATTTTCCTTTCTCTTCAATCAAGACTTGCGATAAAATAGGGCATATTTTTTATTTTTAAATTAGAGGTTGGGTACTATTGTTCATCGTGGAATCCGAAGATTTGGTTTGTACGCGTTCTTGGTGCTTATAATTCCTCAGTGTTGAATGTCACCTTTCGCAAAAATGATTGATCTTATATATGGTCCTTTTCGTTTGATTGAAGATATGAAATTACCATAATCGTTTGTGATTTTCTTATTATCATGTGAGAACATGATGTTGTTTGGGCTATGGGGTTTTGTGTTGTCTTTGAAAAAACATAGGCAATGAATTGTTCGGTAAATATCATAATCTAAATCTGTTAACAGACATTTAACAGACGATTCCTTTCAGACATTTTAGAACTGCTACTATTTTTATTTTAATTAAAATATTATTAAAAATTAAAAGCAAACGATTTTTCCTTTGAAAAACATATTTTATTAATTTTATTATTATTGTTATTATCAATTGCTTTTTGTTTTCGATTTCTTACTTTTAAATAATTAATAATAATCGTGCTCAGAAGATTATCGTTTGGTTTTTTTAAATGGAATTCTTTTTTTTAATTTTTAACTATCGCATTTTTGTAAAACGCGACTTATATTTATTCTTTAATGATATTATAAGCTCATTCTTACTAATTGTGTTTCTCAAAGTACTGCAATTATTAGAATATAATTTTAAAATCAATCTGAATTACTTTCATTGGATTTTACCACCTATACGATAGCTTCCTATACTAATGAACTTTTCTTCAAAATTAGTTGTTTTTGTTTTGTTTTTTTCCATCACAAAAGTGTTCGAGCTCCAAAACTTTGTTTGCCAGCTAGAAAAATTGAAAATTAAAGTTTAAAAAAAATATCTTGAGATAGACACAGAGAGAGAAATCTCGCTATTTTTTCAAACCGGTTTTAACTGTTTAATGATTTAAACTAATTAAGACAAATAATCACTTAAAAATAATGTTCTCATGTAACTTGAAATTTGAGACTGTGTATTTCACTTCATATTTTTATTGTTTGTTTGTTCATTTATTTTATTCAATTTAATTTTTTTAAAATAATAATTAATTAGTAATTCATTATTAATTAATAAATTAATTTCCGTTTCTTTCAGACAAGAGAAAACTTCGATGCGACTCATGCGGAAGCCAAGCAATTAATGATCAAATTGCTAGAAGTAAGTTTCGTACTTTCTTCTAATAGACGATTGATCTACAAGTACCTCTTTGATAAATTTAATTTAATTTGTTTTTTTCCCTTTGTAGAAACCGCTTGATTCCGGATCTTTGAATAAGATGTTCACTAGGCAAGGATATTTATATCTGATGGAAAAGAGTAAGTACAGGTAAATTTTTTTAATAGTTAAACCTAAACGATTTTTTTAAAGTATAAAGTTTTCGAAAATTACTTCATACTTTGACCGACAGTTTGCTATTTCGAAAGCAACCCTTACCCTTCATCCTCTTTATAATAAAAGGTTTTGGAAAAAAATAATTAAATTATGTTTTTTTAAATAAAATAATGCTATATATGTAAAAGTTAATCATTTTCAATGTAGTTAATTTTGAAGATAATGCGCATATAATAAATTATTTTTTAAGCTTTTAATATTTTGTTTCTGATATAATCTGAAATTATTTTATCCCTTTCTGTGTGCCACCATGAAGTCACCCCTAAAAGTAAGGACGATAGTTCGTTTTCACTTCCCCTTTAGACAAAGTAATGTTGAGGTTACTCCCCATTGTTAATTTACTACAATTATTACATTTAATTTACTACCTCCCCACTAATGACAGGGCATACTTTATATTCATGGATTAGCACTTCAACCAGTGATAGCCATTACTACTTCCACACTTAATATTTAAGAAGTTGTACTACAACCAGTGATTGCCATTACTACCTCCACACTAATGTCAGGGCATACTTAATATTGAAGGAGTTGCACTACAACCAGTGATAGTCATTACTACTTCTACACTAATGACAAGGCATACTTTATATTGAAGAAGTTGCACTACAACCAGTGATAGCCATTAGGATTCAATCAAAATTTTTACGTTGATGGTTATTTAGATAATATGGCAGGCTGGTGATAGATTTTTTTGCTGTTATTCCTTTCTGCCAATATAAATTTATTCAGCTCATCGAATTAGAATTTTAAATACCGCCCCAAGTTGTGGAAAAATCATAAATCTGACTCATATTCGATCAATAAATAATATTGTAATGTGTAAATTCTCTCTTTATATAACTATTCTTCAGTATAAAGGAATATTCCGTTGTATGGTAAACGATAAATAATTCAAGTAAACAATTCCCTGAAATGGAAGGTACTTACGTATTATACCGTCCTACTTTATCGCCAAATTTGAAATCGTCGCCAATGAGTTGCTAAACCGCCAATTATGGCAATCCGGCAATGGTGTAATCCGTTGATCTTTATCGCCAAATTTAAATCCGCCGCCAATGAGTTACTAAACCGTTGGCGATCGTTGGCGAAGACGGTATAATACGTAAGTACCAAATGGAATTTTCAATTACGTTTCCTTCTTGAGAATTTTAATTTTATTACTTTTTACATTGTGCTAAAATGGTTTTCTTTCTTTCTTTCAGAAGCTCTTGGCACAACATGGACAAAACACTTTTGTCAGTATCAAAAAGAAAACCGCAAGTTTACCATGATACCTTATTCTCAAACAACAGGGAAAGTGGTACGTATAAATGTTCTTTTATGTTGATAATTTCCGTTTACCCCGTTATGGAGGACTAGCAGTACCCACGCAGCGTTGCCCGTGGCATAACATCCAAGGGGGAAAATTAGCTTTAAATTTAAGCCTACCCTCTACCCGATATGACATGGACGTATCAGGTAACATCGAATAACTACAAAAATAATTTGTAGCACACATTCAGAAATATTTAGACTTTTAAAAAGGTTAAAATATGATATGGTCATATACAAAATAATTCACTAAAAATATACAATAGGGAAGCTGTTTTAAAATTTAAAAATATACAAGCAAATCATTGTATCCGCTACTTCAAACTTGTTTATCGACTCTGTATGATATGATATGAAAATAAAATTTAACTTGCTTCACAATATTTCTTTGTAAACTATATTGGATGGACAGTCACTTCGTTCCTCATGAGATTCATTCTCACTCTGTAATTCAATTGCAATGTGATTTATTTCGCTCTACAGAAGACACTCCTTCCCTAAGTGTGGACTTTTTTCTTGGCTATTCGCTAAACAAACGTGTGTTGTTGTTGTCTCTCTACATTCTCATTATTGTGCAACAAATGAAGCGTTTTGGCATTTGATGTGCTACGGTCAAGGTTACATTTCCTTTTTTTGGACATAATGGCTTTTGATTCGTTGTTTATAATTATATGTAAAAAGAAAATGTATCGCATATGGGTACCGCAACTTTTGCTATTTGCGCATGCGTGGATGTTTAAAGCACAGATACTATAGTTTTACGGATTCACGAATTGTAATAGGAAAATTAAAATTTCGATTTTAAAACTCCCATTTTTATTTTGACATGATTTTTAATGTACTAAAATCTTTCCCATTAAAACTGTACAAAATGATACAAAGATCTCCAATATCAGTTAAGTATTTCTCGAGTTTTTCTCCTTCAAACGCACAGTCGCTTTCAAGAGACTTCGTTTTATACTGCGCATAGATAATTGAAAATACAAAATTATTGTGTTTTGATTAGAAATGCAGAACATTGAAATCAATTAATTTTTCGTTGATCTAAATTTATTTAAAAATTTTATTTAAAAAATTAAGAGGTATGCAACAATCTATTTAAATGTTCAATTTTAATGAAAAATATCTAAAAAATAATTGCTTTAAATGAGTTGTTTTGTGAAATTAAACCAAATATTCCGATATGGTATTTATTAGTGTCTTTATTTCTAATTTACAATTAAAGTTTATAAAAAATATGTATTGTTCCTCACTTTTTAATTCATTCTCAGATTTCACTTCTTAATTAGTTTTAACTTGTCAGTTACTTGCTCTTCTTTTTATTTTATTTCCCTTCCCCAAAAGATTCTATACCGGAATATTTTCTTGCCTTTTATTCTCAATTAGTAATTGTATTAATAAAATAATAAATTTTTCAGGCTCTGTCAGAAACATATGTTTTGAAAGAATGTATTAGGTGAGTATTATAAATTTGCTACCTTTTCTTCTGAATGTATTTGATTTTGCCGCGTGTGTTTGATTAGAAATGCTCTTCTTAATGCAGGCGCATGTCCGATTCCATCGACAAGAGGTTCTGTTTCGACATAATAGTTGAGGACAAACCGGGAATTCTCACTTTCCAAGCTCTCTCCGAGGAAGACAGGAGGCTGTGGTTGGACGCAATGGACGGAAAAGAACCGGTAGGTCTTATCTTTACTTAATGATTATAAAATATTGTGTGACATGCAGGGATAACTCTATATTTGAACCAAATCAGTAGCCTGAAAGAAGTATGTTTTGATACCAAATCAGTAGCTTGAAAGAAGTATCTTTTGATACCAAATCAGTAGCCTGAAAGAAGTATCTTTTGATACCAAATCAGTAACCTGAAAGAAGACGTGAAATCTTCAGAAAAAAATCTCATAGTTCTCTAGAGATTAGAGATTCAAGCAGAATTATGAATTTAAGTTACTCCACTTACATTGTTAATTGAGGGAATTGGATGTTCACGTAAGTTATTACACTTACAGTACTTCCTTATTTAAGAAGTATCCTTTGATGCCAAATCAGTAGCCTGAAAGAAATAGTCTTTGATGCCA
>JAOUZG010000678.1:4184612-4256838 GCA_026289955.1 Argiope argentata | reverse complement strand
CCAAATCAGTAGCCTGAAAGAAATAGTCTTTGATGCCAAATCAATAACCTAAAAAAAGACGTGAAATTTCCAGAAAAGAACCGAATAATTCTTCTCTAGAGATTAGAGATTCAAGCAGAATTATGAATGTAGGTTATTACACTTACAGTACTTTCAATATTTAAGAAGTAGCCATTGATTCCAAATCATTAGCCTGAAAGATGATGAGAAATTTCCAGGAAAAAATCTAATAGTACTTCTCTAGAGATTAGAGTTTCAAGCAGAATTATGAATGTATGTTACTCCACTTACATTGTTAATTTAGAGAATTGGATGTTCATGTAAGTTATTACACTTACAGTACTTCAGTATTTAAGAAATAACGCTTGATGCCAAATCAGTAGCCTGAGAGAAATAGTCTTTGATGCCAAATCATTAACCTGGAAAAAGACGTGAAATTTCCGGAAAAGAATTGAATAATTCTTCTCTAGAGATTAGAGATTCAAGCAGAATTATGAATGTAGGTTATTACACTTACAATACTTTCAATATTTAAGAAGTAGCCTTTGATTCCAAATCATTAGCTTGAAATTTCCAGAAAAAATCTAATAGTTCTTCTCTAGAGATTAGAGATTCAAGAAGAATTGCGAATGTAAGTTATTACACTTGAAGTAATTTCAGTATTTAAGAAGTATCTTTTGATACCACATCAGTAACCTAAAAGTAGATGTGAAATTTCCAGAAAAGCATCTAATAATTCTTCTTTAGAGATTCTATCCCTATTTCCTCGTGAACTAAAAGTTCTACATCAAGAAGGAGTAGGAAATAATTTGATTAAGAATGTAAATACGAGGATCTAAAGTTATTATTCAACTAAAATTGTGATCGATGCTTTGCAAGAACACTTTGAGCAATTAAACAATTAATTTTTATTTTGAACCTTACATCAAGGATGCGAAATAGAATTAAATCTTACGCATACGCAAAGTAATGGCATAAAAAATTTCAGTAATGCTGATAACATGGTACTATTTTCTCGTCCCTTCACGATTGTTCTCTTATTATGAGTGGGAAAAAAAGCAATGATATTTTGTTTCTTTCCCGACCATTTATATCCCCCCCTAGTTATTGCAGAATTGAATCCTTAAAGACTAAAAACGAGGAAGCTTAATCCATATAAAAAAATGTTGATAGTACATTCTTGAGTTATATTGCTGATATATCGTTTTTCAAATATTATTTTCCATGGTTTGGTTAGTATTTCTCCACAGTGGGACAGCGAGAGTAAATAGCGCCTGGGAATAATATACTTTTTTCGCCCCCGCTTGTCGTTAGTGCCTTATCAAGTAAAGCCTTTAGCATCGTATTATTATTCTTCAGTCCTATATATATATATATATATATATATATATAAAAAAGAAAAAAAAGGGGGGCATTTTTTAAAACACTCTGAAAACATCAATTCCATTTAGCTCTCACGCTATTCGTTATGTCGTTGTCAATGCTCATGATTAACATTTAACTATAAAATTTAAATTTGCCATTGATTCATAGAAAATGTCGTGACAAACAAATGTTTAGTAAAATTTTATATTTTTGTATGTAATAACTATTATTACATAATAACTTACTTGTCGAAAATTGTTATTGTTTAAGATGTATTTGTGTATGATATGCTTTTCAAACAACCGCTTTATTTTCATTTACTATTTTTCAAACATTATTTTTTTTCTTATTATTATAGGCATATAGTCAAATTGGAAAATTGCCCAAACAAGAAGAATGTAAGAACAATTTCTTTACAATATTTATATTTTATTTTGATTACTTTTTCTATGATTATTTAATATTTTATATATTTCCAATAATTCTTAGATTACTTGGACGAAATGGGCTTTGCATTTGTGCAGCAATGTATAGATGCAATAGAATCACGTGGTTTAGATGACGAAGGCTTGTACAGATTAGTTGGTGTCAGTTCTAAAGTCAACAAACTTACTCAAATGGCCTTAGGTAAGCGGTTGTGTTTTTAAAAATCTGATATATTATCGTAGTTTTATATTTCAATGAGCTTTTCGATATTTCATATAAAAACATCCTTGATTTAATATTTATATTTAATATTGTATGTCGGCCGTGATATCCTGGTTGGTGGAGTGTTGGATTCGCATCCTATGGGTTGTGAGTTTGAACCCGCCAGCCGAAGATTCTTCGTGGGTGTGGTGGCTGGCGCACGTTAAATCTGGTCACAAAGTCCTCTGTAAACTTAAATTAAATGATTGCTGTTTTTCTTGATTAAGCAATAATTTATCTAATAGGCGAAGATTACAGCCTCGTTGAAATAACTTGAAGACACAGGTTGTCTTTTATGAGATTTATTGGTAACAATAATAAAAGGCATATAATTACGCCATAGTGCCTAGAGAACTACACATAAAAGTTACGCAGGAGAGAGCCAAGTTCACACTCCCCCTCGTACCAGGGTGAAATTCGCTTCAACTGAATAAAAAAGAATATACGAACATCAACAGTCAGATCATGTGATGTTTACATGATTGGCATCTGGCTCCGCTTAGGAAGATGATGTGGTTAACTTAATTCTTAACATCCTCAATGACGAGAGTAATACCACTGTGGGTACTGGATCAGAGATGATCTTTCTCTGTTCCAGATCTAAATTACGATCTGGGGGTGAATGAATGAAATCCATGAATGAAGTCCGTCCCGCAAAAAGGGTTTGTGACGTGTGTGAGCTAGATGTCGGACTTCTTCCTATGAGTGCTCCAGGTTATATACCCTTAGACGCTGTCCCTCGGTGAGCACCTCGTAATTGAGGATGAGATTCTTCCGGTATGGTGGTTGTATCTCGCCAGCCCGGTGGGTACACAAATAGATGGGGGTCAGGCTCCTCTCATCAATGACGGGACGTACTTCCTTTGGGGAGGGTTGTACCGTGGCCGATGACGTCCATTAGGAAACACCCTCAGTTTACGCTAATTTCTGTTGCGGCGGTCCGGTCATTCAGTGTCGATGGCTAATCCGTGTGCCTTCGTGGCGGTTCGGAGAGTCTGTCCTATGACTTACCCTCAGAAGCTACTGCACCCCTTCTTTCGTAAAGCGGAACACGAGAATGGCAAAAATAGTATATGTCATGAGGTGTTTATAGGAGAACTTAAGAGAATCTATAATATTTTTCTTTTCCAGATCGACGAAAAACAGAGAAAGTTAACCTTGACGATACGGATGAGTGGGAAATAAAAACTATTACTAGTGCTTTAAAAAATTATTTTAGGTAAGGGTTTGAATCATTTTAACTACAATTTCAACATTAAAAAAAATCCTTATTATGCTTTGAATTTTATTATTAAAAGTAATTCCATTTTTTTTCTTTTAATGAATACAGGAACCTTCCAGAACCATTAATGACATTCCGATTACACAGTGCCTTCATAAATGCTGCAAGTAAGCACTTTCTTACTTTTGTTCGCAATATTTTACTATGCTTAGAAAGTACTAATAATTCCACGTAGTTCTTTTTAAATATTCTTTTTGGGACTCATTATTGGCTGTCGCCACCCTTCGCAGAATATTTCGGAATTAAACTATCTGGTTCCGTAATTCTGATTTATTTTACAGTGAGATTTATGCATTCCTAAACATTTTAAGAAATTTTATCGATTCGCCCCCTCGCTTAAAAAAAAGACGGATTTTTTTATACAGGGTGTCCATAAAGTTCCCGTACTGATGATTTGTGAATTTATTTTACAAAAACAACAGGTTTAACAAGAATTATTTTTATGCCAATGATAAAAAGCACTTTTAACATAACTAAGGGAAAAAATACTGAACTTACATTTATAATAAATGTTCAAAATGTCCACCCCTTTCTTGGAGACAAAGCTGAACTCGTTTGCGCATGTTTTTCGAAACACGTTTTAACATGCTAGGAGTGATTTCTTGTATCCTTTGGGTAATTGCGATTTTCATATCATCTATTGTTTGAGGATCACATTCATAAACTTTGTCATTTAAATATCCCCACAGAAAAAAGTCCGGGATGGTCAGATCAGGGGATCGAGGTGGCCAAAGATTTTTTGAGATAAGTCGATCGCCGAAAAAAGCTTCAAGCATGTCCATGGTTTCATTACTCGTATGGCAAAATTTAATATACTTGAAAAAGAATCATGGACAATGATATTTTAAATTTGAATTACGGGAACTTTTTGGACACCCGGTATATTTGAGATATTAATTCCATTCATCCTATGTTTTGTCATATAAATAATATTTTATAAGAAATGTAAAATTTTCATTCAAAGAATTAGGTAAATTTAAGGTGAACCAAAAGTAATTTCCACAGTTTTAGCGAAAAGAATAACGAATTTTCATAAGCGCAGATAAGAAATTAAAGAATAAAAGTCGAACATTTTACGTGGCTTGATAGGAATAATGAAATTATGTATAGAGTGACTAGCAGTTCTCACACGGCGTTGCCCGTGTTATAGCACCCAAGAAGAAACGTTTGCTTCAAACGTTAATATAGCCTTCATGACAGGGGCATGTTACGCAACATCACAGAAATATAAAAATATATCAAAAAAATATTTAAAAAATAGCTACAAAATTATTTTTATAGCACACATTCAGAAATATTTAGACTGTTACAAAGGTAAAAATTAGATATGTCCATAGACAAAACACAGGCGATCATTTCGAGGTTGGGTTTCCTTCTTTTTGACGTAATGAGATTTAAATCGCTGTTTAAAATTAAACGTAGACAATGCATACCACAGCTCTTTCAATTTGCACATACGCAGTGTGAGGCTTTCGCGCATGCGAGGATAAATTAAAATCGCAATTATAAAACTACCCTTTTTATTTTGATATAATTTTCTATGTACTAAAATCTTCCCCAAATATCTCTTCAGAATGGTACAAATGTCTCCAATATCTGTTTAATATTTCTCGAGTTTCTGTGGTTCCAACATACAGACGCTTTCAGGAGATTTCATTTTATAGTGTGTGTAGATTAGACATCTCCTCGATTAGTTGCAAGAAAAAGTCAAATTGTATTGCAGTTGCGTAAAATTATCAATGGGAGGGAGGTAGGGAGGTTATCCTACACGCGAACAAGAAAAAGATGAAATGAGCTCGAGTAAAAGTGTGTGTGTGTGTGTGTGTGTGTGTGTGTGTGTGTGTGTGTGTGTGTGTGTGTGTGTGTGTGTGTGTGTGTGTGTGTGTGTGTGTGTGTGTGTGTGTGTGTGTGTGTGTGTGTGTGTGCGTGTGTGTGCGTTAAGTTATATCTCACAGAAAAAAAAATACCTTAAATAAATATCTTGTTTTTGTTTTGAAAATTAGAAAATTTAAAACGCTTGAATTTCTTTTTTCCTTTCCTAACAGAACTAGATAATATGGATGAGAGGATTGAAGAAATCAAGTCACTTGTCCATAAGCTGCCGAAGCCAAATTATAGCATGCTACAGATTCTCATTGCTCACCTTTGCAAGTGAGTTCAGGATTTTTGAATGACTTGTTTATGTTAAAAGTCTACAGGTTTTTATTTTTCTTTAAACGAAAAGTAATATCTACATGATTTTTATAAAATATTTTTTGTATATGAATATTACAATGATAATATTCATATACAAAAAATATTTTATAAAAATCATGTAGTAATAGTATGATATTCTCATAATATTACTGTGGCGCTCGCATCATAAGCCAGATAACATCTACGATACTGAAGTATGCTTTTAGTACTGTGGTTATGTTACTCGGCTACTGGCAATAGTATCGCGGGTTCATACCGCGTTCTTCAATTGCCACATTGGTGAACTTGACAACGCAACCTCATGTAACTGTCGTGGCGCAGCAAAGGCCGTCAGACTCGCTTGACGTTTTAAAATCTTTCGTCTCTCCGCTGACTCACTGGTGGGGAAGTACAGTGGCGCTAACTTCATTACGATACTGTAGTATACTTTTAGTATTGTGGTTATGTTACTCGGCTACTGGCAATTACGTTGCGGCTTCGTACCTAGCTCTTCTATTGCCACATTGGTGAACTTGACAACGCGACCTCATGTAACTTTCGTGGCGCACCAAAGGTCGTCAGACTGGCTTGGCGCTTTAAAATCTTTCGTCTCTCTGCCGATTCACTGGTGGGAGAATGGAGTGGTGCTAGCTTCACAAGCCAGATAACATCTACGATACTGAAGTATACTTTTAGTATTGTGGTTATGTTACTCGGCTACTGGCAATAGCGTCGCGGGTTCATACCGTGTTCTTCAATTGCCACATTGGTGAATTTGACAACGCAACCTCATGTTACTGTCGTGGCGCAGCAAAGGCAGTCAGATTCGCTTGGCGCTTTAAAATCTTTCGTCTCTCCGCCGTCTCACTGGTGGAGGAGTATTGTGGCGCTAGCTTCATAAGCCAGATAACATCTACGATACTGAAGTATACTTTTAGTATTGTGGTTATGTTACCCGGCTACTGGCAATTGCGTCACGGGTTCGTACCACGACCAGTAACTGCCACATTACTATTCCTTAATATTGAACCGAGTTATTTACTTTTAAGAGCAGAGTTTCTTTAAGCAAGATGGTAAATCGTATGAAAAAAAACTTTAGCTTCTCTGTAAGGTAATAATAAAGAAATATAAAAATTAAGATTTTTATACGTCTCTCATAGTGTAAGCGTGTCAATGAGTAAAATGCACATCTTGTCCTCATCCATGCAAAAACGCACAGTTTCACGTTTTCTGTCTGCAAAATTTACAAAAATGTACCTATTTTTAAATTTGAAAGAACTCATTCACAAATTTAGACGAAAAAAATTGATTTCACAAAAGTTTAATACAGAAAAACCGTCATACGCAGATATTTGCTCATCAGCTAATCATCAAGATTTAAACAAAATTTGCAAGTTAATCAGTCGGTTTTGAAACTTTGATTTTATTCAGAGGAAAGAAAAATTCGAGATACCGAACATTGAAGATACCTCAGAAATGTACGGGAATACCGAACTAGAAAATGAAATTTGGAAATGCTGTTGTTTTATGCTGTTTATAATCCTAACGCTTAGATGTCGAGGAATACGAACGACATTTTCTGAATTCTTTGGTATCCCTCTAAGAATTGTTTGTTGAATTTGTTAACCATATCAATTTACAAAGTGTTTTAAATCGCCATGTACTTTTACTTAGATAAATATGTTCTAAATTAGATTTAAAAAATTTAACTTTGTTAAGAAAAAACTTACGTATTACACCATCGATGCCAACTGTTTAGAAACTCATTGGCGACGGATTCCAATTTGGCGAAAAACCGTCGACGCCAACGAAATCAACAAAATGGCGGACGACAGTTAAGGATTAAACCATTTTTTTTAAATAATGGTGGTATTTTTGCCATTATTGGCGGTTTAGCAACTCATTGGCGACGCCTTCAAATTTGGCGATAAAGATTGACAGTCTAATACGTAAATACCAAAATTACGATGTTCTCTTATCCTATTAATCAATTGTAATTAGATTCTTGATAAGCTAACACTTGCTCAAAGCTTTTATTATAATCATTATTTTTCCTTATGCATATTATTGAGGGGAAGGGAGTGATAGTAATCGCCAAACATTTTCGAATTCGGGATTTCGACAAATTTCTTCGTTTTAGACCTTCCTGAATTAAACATACATATACACACATTTTTGAAAAATGTCCGTATGTCTGTCTGTGTCAAAGGTAACTCGAAAAAGATTTGAATTAGATGGTTAAAATTTGGTACATGGTTTGTACACCAAATTTACATTTTTTTTAAATTCAAATTTTGAGTAAAATTTATTCAGAGGAAGGTCACCCGTCCGTATATTCGAATATAAGTTGACATATAACTACAAAACAATGAGAGTCAGGGAGATAAGATTTGATATACAAATTTATTATCGATAGTGTATACATCTGTCAAATTTTGGGCCAAATCCAAGTAGCTGGATTGTATATCGGTCTGAACTTTAAGAAATATGTAAGCGCCCTAATCAAAAACGCAGTGACTTATTCACGTGTGAGAACAAGTGCTGTTTTTTGTTAAATTTTTGGATTGAGTTGGTTGAGAAAAACATGTTTAAAGCCCAAATTCTATTTTCGGATATTACTAACCTCACATTAGAGATTAGTCTTCGAAAAGGTCGCCAATGATGGCATGTCAGATTCAGAAAAAGAGCTAAATTCATGTCAGTAACTATTGAACACCAGTTCCATGCAAGGCTACCTCTTGCATGACAAATTTATCACAGAGCATGCGAGAAAGTGTTGGGGAGACCACCCTATCTAGCTATCTTTTATTTGTCTCTATTATTTTTCACCATTTCAACGGCTGCTTCGGTCAAATGGCTGCGCTTTTTTTTAAGCAGACATTGATTGGCTTAATATTATAGAATTCAAAGCTTCAAAGCGTTATTAATTTATATTGCAAAAGAGTTGAACATTCATTTTATTTCTTTGTTTAAAATGGTAATTTATGAAAAATATTCTACTAACTATGACTCAAAACTGGGGACAGTATAAAAACGATACATTTAAATTTTTTTCAGAAAAACATTTTTTGACTCAATAAAAATAAAATATAATCTCCATGTCACTTAAAATGTTTTCTTTTTCCAACATTTATATACATGCAAATTTTTCAGTTGTTCCCATCTCATTAATGCTAGTGTTTTATAATTTAAAAGAATTCGTGTTTATTTTTAAAGTTTTCCCGTGTACAAATTTATTTTCGGCCACTTTTGACTTTTTGGTTGCTTTATTCTTTTTCTTAAAAATGGAATTTTAAAACTCTATAGGTCTAGGTTCTATCATTATTACTGTTGAATGACCAGATTGACTTCAATAGAATATTATCCTAATGAATTAAAACAAAGTTATCAGAATTTTCTTCCTAATTAATTTTTAAATTGTATTAATCTATGCTATGGCAACAATTTAATGCATTTCTAATCATTCTTAATACTTATGTACAGCCTTTTTTTAATGTTTTCTTATACTTTTTAGAGTCGCAAAGCATTCTGACAAAAATTTGATGACCATATCAAATCTGGGTGTATGTTTTGGTCCTACGCTTTTACGTCCTGAAGAAGAAACTGTAGCAGCTATTATGGAAATCAAATTTGGAAATATAGTGCTAGAAATTTTGATAGAACATGCTGATCTGGTGAGTAGAATCAAAACTCATACATTCTGCATTTATTAAAGACATCTCTACATTTTCCAAAATAAAAATTCCATTCCTGATTAGAAACCTTTTAAAAATCCAATTAAGAATTTATGTGGGGCGCTAGCTTCATAAGCCAGATAACATCTACGATATCGAAGTCGACTTTTGTATTATGGTCATGTTACTCGGCTACTAGCCTATCGTCGCTGGTTCGTACCGCGACTTTCAATCGGTACACTGGTGACCTTGACAACGCAACATTCGTGGCTCCATCTACCCGCAGCAAAATCGTCAGATTCACTTGATGTAAGCAAGTAAACAAACAAAATCGTCATACTCACTTTACGTAAGCAAGCAGCAACTCGTCATTACGCTTGGCGCGATACAAATCGTTCACTGGTGGGGGAGTAATGTGGCGCTAGCTTCATAAGCCAGATAACATCTACGCTACGGAAGTCGACTTTTGTATTATGGTCATGTTACTCGGCTTTTGGCCCAAGCGTCGCAGCTTCGTACCGCGGCCTTCAATTGGTACATATGTAGTTCTTTTGATAAAGCAAAAATTGATTTTTGATTTTCTGAATTTCACCCAAAAAAAATTTTCTAATTAAAAAAAAAACAATTTTTGTCATCCTGGGAAAATTAAATTTGACTGTATGAAGATAATAATGATAGAAATGTATAGTGCTTTATTAAATTAGATGAGATTTAAGGCGATGATATAAATGCAACGTTCAATGGATCATCTAACAGATAGCATCTAATCATCTTAGGTCAATTCAGTGATCAATTATTTTTTATAAGAATTTTCAGAAGGGTTATTTTTATTTTAATCATAGTAATCAATTATATGACCTACATTTTCTTGTTAAAAGGATTTTGCATCGCTGCTTGATATTATTTAATTAATTTAAAAACAACTGAAATATTATTATTTAAAATTGGAACATTTATATTATACTAAGAAAGTTTTATTGCAGTTATTATTCTATTGTTACATTTTTAGCGTAGCGGGTTCGGATTGAATGGACTTTACTTGAGGACATCACAAACAAATTTAATTACAGCTGCTAATATCCAGCAGTCAACAGTCACTAACAGCATAAATACAAGCCTTACGTGCAATAAACACAGACTGTAAAACAGCTATCGTATAGCACAGCAAACAGTAAATCACAGCGAGCTCAATAATACAACGTTAACAGCAAACGTAAATACAACTCACTAATAACAAGCGGGGGAAAAAATCAACTCGCTACAAGGAGTCGCTACTCTTCCGAGAGGAACTCTGCCATGTTGCGGTAACCTGTCCCTTATATAGCCGAGCGAGCACGCGGAAACACGCGGGACTTCATGAGCGATCCAGCGGCTACCAGACTATTCTTTTCGCCAAATCAACTCGGCTGGCCCCAAGCTCTTCGACAGCCGTCGCCAACGCCTTCTCCTACGGTGAGCTTTTGTGGCGTTCTCCCGCTTGTAACACTGTCTTCATTCATAGATTTAATTAGACTTGAAGAATTTAGTAAGAGAGCCGTAGTTTTTATCGATTTACTTGTGTGTTTTGCTCTCTGGTTTATCTTGGAGAAGTATAACAATCATGAAAACACACACACATAGCTTTTGGTGCTCGACAAATCATATTTCAATCCGTCTTGAAGCCCTAACATTTCTGTTTTAGTCTATGATCTGTTTGAAAAATATTTTCTAAGCACAAAATCTGTACAATTAGCTATTTTGGGAAAAATAGAAGAGAAAGTTACGTTAATATCCTTGGAAATTTTATGGAAACTTTCTCTACCATGAATTTATTATTTCCTAGACAATTGATTGCCCGACAAAAAAATCTATCAGATCGAACTTTTTTTTAAAGTCTTTAGATTTTAAATATTGATTATGCAGTTCCTGAATCGTTATAAACATATGTAAAACCCACAGTGTTGTAGAAGTGCTGGTCAGTTTAAAATGCGTGTAATCTATGTAATAAGTCAAATCGAAATTTTTTTAAAAAAATCCTTACATTTTAAAAATTAATTAAACTGCTATCCAGTTGTTCTAAAAATATGTAAACACCTTATGCTTTTTATAATTACTCACAATGTTGTGGTACTTTTGCACAGTCTTTGATCGGTTGTATGACGTTGTTTTTATGAGGATCTCTATCTTTCTATTCTTTTATATATTACTAGCCGCCTTTGGCGACCAGTCGGTTCGCCAGTATTAATGCTCGCTAAAATTTTCATATAATATATTATGTAGCTGTGTCTCATAACAAGTTTTTCACAAAAATATTTTTAAACCAAACAAATTTTGATAATCAAATAATTCATTTATAGTATTATTTATTATTATTTTCTTCAGATGATCTGTTCACTGTACTACTCATCTTTCTCTTTCTATCCGAGCAATAATTGTCCCGAATTGATATTTTACTTAAATGGTGGAGGGAAAGGTCTAAAATTCTGTTTTTATAGAATAATGAGATTCAAATTTTCATAAGTGTAAACACACTAAACAAATAAAGACACAATTGGTTTTCAAGAGACGCAAAAGCTTAAAAACAACTTGGAAAATGCCTCGCACAGACGAAATAATGGTGACACACACACCCTTCTTTTCTTTTCTATCCTTTTTTTTCTTCACTACTTTTCTTTCTATAAACCCTTTTTTTTCCCCCTTTGTTATTCTTTTTTTTTTCTTCGCTGCCCAGACTTTATTTTGAGCAGGCATAGGTTAAATATCCATACCGACTAATAATAAAAGCAACTATTTTCTTTCTTTTTTAAACATCCCGTTATCTATGAATGAAAACCAACTGACTTCGCGTATTCCTTTCTAAACAAATCATAATTTATTACTTCCTGCTATCTTACTCAGTTAGTGTGGGGGAAGGAAATGAAGATTTTTGGCGGGAAAGTAAGAAAAGTGTCGTTTTAACTATTTTCCCCACAGTTTTTTAATTTGTTCTCCCCATAAGAACCATCCTCGTGTCTTAACGAAAATATTTTTTAAAAATTAGCCGAATCGGTCGAGCCGTTCTCTAGTTTTGCGCTTAGCAACACATTTCGAGTTGCATTTTTATTAATATACATATGTAGATATGTAGATGTAGATTTTAATCTGAGATGGGCAATGATCTAATTTATCTTTCTCTTTCAGTTATTTTCCACCCCAACTATCAACGGGGATGCGAAAGATGGTTTAAGCTCTAAAAGTGTTGTGAAAAATAATTCTTCCTCTCATGGCACTATCTACAACGACTCTCACGCCGAGCCCGTGGCGCCCCAACGAAGAGCCAAGAGGGAGACCGTGTACGTCATGGACACTGGCCGACCCCCGGGACATTCGGAACACTCGGCCTCGCGATCTCACTCCGGCAGTTTTTCTTCGGTGTCCCCCAGGGCAGAGAGCATGTACTTGGACAATTCGTCCTCTGCCCAGCGTGTGATGGTGGTCCAGCCGTCTTATGTCCAGCAGCGTCAGTCTTACCACTCCCTTATGTCATCTTCTGTTCAAGGACACTCCGCGATGACTGCCACGTCCACTCAGAAGTCATACTCCTCATCGACTACCTTAACAAATGCACAACAGTCATCCTCGAGGAACCAGCACGCGATATCGAACGCCAATTCCAGTCAGCAGTCGAGAAATGTGGCCCCTCAGAGGAGCACGAGGAAACCTTTGGTGGTCTACAATCCATCCTGGAATGGTACGTTTCATCTTTTTTTTTTCTTTAACAAACTCCAAGTGTTTGTGGAGGAATTATATATTATACTTTCGCCTCAGTGTTTGTTTGTGATATTTCCAAATTTACTCTGAATGCACCGAAATAGGAACTATTAAATTCCACGAAGAAAAAACATTTTTATATGTACTACTGTGCAATCAAAGACAAGTTGAAAAACGAATAGACGCAAGGTGGAAATGTTGGTTTCCCGTGGTAAGAGATACTATACAGGATGTCCCAAAAGATCGTTTACAAACTTAACATGCTGGTCTGTCATATCATGATGAACAAGATTTACATAGGAACTTGTGTCCGAAAATTCAAACTGAGGCCACTAGAGGGCGATAAGTGCAAGTTTGAATGAGGAGAAAAAACTGATATCGGCAGCGGTGTTAATATGATTTTTATAACAAAACGTCATTTCACCAAAGCAAATGTTCAAAATTCTTTCCATTCACCACAATGCACGTTTCACAACGTCGACGCATGGATTCACGCGCCCGTTCAAATTGGCCAGGAGTGTCACGGACACGTGTTACCGCTTCCGCGATCCTGGCAATAAGATCCATGTCTGATACCACGGGTGTCTTGTACACCATGGATTTCATGTGTCCCCCACAGGTAGAGATCCAGGAGAGTCAGGTCAGGGGATCGTGGCGGCCATTGAACTGGTTCGCCTCTACCGATCCAGCGATTAGGATAAGTCCTATCGAGGTATTCTCGAACAGCGTAGCTAAAGTGGGCAGGCGCCCCATTATGCTGAAACCAGATGTTTCCATCCACATGTATTCAGATCGTCCATTTCTATCAACAGCGCCATATACGTAATGCATGTCGGCCATTTCTGCGTTACTAAATACATTCATCCTTCTCCTTCAACGTCCACGCCTGAAATGATTGTTTTTCCCACTCTCCTGGTTTCGTGCAATAATCGCCCTCTAGCGGTCGCAGTTTGAATTTTCAGACACAAATTCCTATGTAAATCTTGTTCATCATGATATGACTGACCAGCATGTTTAGTTTGTACACGACCTTTTGGGACACCCTGTAGAAATCTGCATGTCTCAAACTTTTGTAACACATTTTTGGGGGGTCATTTTTATTACGTTTCGTTTGATAGTTCCATACTCCTGTTTGATCGAATGGAATCGTTTCTGAAGGAAGTTTTCCCCAAAAACTTTTTGAATGGTTCATCATTTGCTGCGTTGTGAACCAGCATTTAATCCAGTTGAACAGATTTCATAAGTATCAATTGGAACATAATTTGATTTTTTATTCCAGTTATCAGCTGTTACTTCGCAAATCTTTAAATGATGCCAGTGGTGTTGCGTTAATTTTTCGATACTTCACATATTTGATTTTTAGAAGGGAATATAACGCACTAAGGTTTGTGTTCCCCAAATTGATGACCCGATCTTCTAGGAGAGGCACGACCGACCATCATCATGATGTTATTTCTACTCTGATTTTATCATAATGGGAGCCTTGCTCACTTCAGCCATATTGTTCATCAGTAGTAAAATACCAGATTAGTTCAATGGTAAAACAATGGAACGGACTTGGTGGTTCGTTGCATTTACAAATCGTTAAGTGAACGTTTTTGTGTACCACATTCATATTAATAATACTCATGACGTAGTGCACATATAGTACTTATGTAGCTGCTGCGGACATCTGAATTTTATTGGTGATCTTTCAGAATGTTATGATATTACGATTTTCAGATGTCTAGCAGTTCATATTTGAATATTTTTTGCAGCCTCTATGTCTTCGCTGCTATTGTTATTAATAAAATACGCATTATTTACTAATATATGAAAGTTCTGTTGTTCATTACTCATTAGATTATGATAATGGAGTTTTCCCCGCCTATTTGAAGAACAGCTTCGATTCATATTTTAGCGATCTGTTCGTATTTCTCTGCTATTGAAATCTATTCGTAAAGTACCTTTTATATATATGTTACCGTTAAAGTATGAAATCCGTTATTTTATAGAATATCTAGTTATTCCATGAAATAACTGATCGTGTCCGTTAAAGTGTTAAACCGTGACCTCTCTCGAAGGTCAAAAAAACTCTCTTGTATTTCATGGTTTAACTAGTTATTTCGTAGAATAACGATCTGCAACCTTCTAAAGTGTAAAATAATCTATATCATATATTTGGCTCGACAAATACATTTACCTTCCAATCCCTACTGCATTTTAAAAATAACCGAAGAAGGAATTTTCCAATTGGGAACAAGAAAGGGGCGTATAAAAGAATTATATTCCCGATCCCAGTTCAGTGTCTGCGAACAAAAATGAATTAAAATCGAAGAAGTACCGGATGTAGAAATATCGCTCCGGTCCGTTGCTACAGCTCAAAGTTCAGGTACTGGTCAGGGAGTAAAAAATTCGTGTAAAGCCCAGTGTGTCAACAAAAAATGTTTTTGTTTTAGAAATGATGTTCTTTGCAATTCCAAGTGTCATTTTAGTAATCCTTGTTGTAAGAAATGATTTTATTACCCGTTTCCATGAATACCATTTATACGCTGCATAAGTTAGATAAGTTGCTTCTTTTTCATTTTAATTGTCTATCATTAGTTTATTTATAGAATACCTAGTTATTTCATAGAATAACTTCTTAAAGTGTCAAATTAATAACATATTACGCACTTTAACGGACACGATCAATTATTTCATGGAATAACTAGGTATTCTATAAAATAACCGCATTATATGCTTTAACGGTAACATATATATAATGCATAATTAAATTGTGAGGTGAAATTTTTTTAAACATTTGACCATAATGTAATGGTATAGATTTTGTTGATGTAGAAGATATGAATAAATAATCTGGATAGGAAATATATTACTAGTTTTATTGTTGTTGCACAGTTACATGTGATATAGGTTTCAGTTTTAGTTTTATAAAAGAGCAAATAGAATGGTGTAAATAAAATTAGACTGTTTAAAAAATTGTGATTAAAGCTTGTTTTACAGAGAGCAAAATTGTTATGCTTCTTAAAAATAACTTGTTCAGTGACATTGAAGTGTCTGTATTAATACGAACTAACAAATTTAACTTGTTTAATTCTATCAAACTATTTTATGTATTAAACTTAAGCCTATTTCCAATCTTAGCTTCCCAAATAATGTTGCATTACATAATGCTAAGTAATTGCAGCTGATTATGTAATTATTTTATACTAATATTTAATGTTAATTTTCTCTTTAAAAACTTAACGCTCTCTTCCCTTTCCAGACCATAACACGTCGAGCAGCAGCAGCTCCGAATCCCTCAACTCTCCGCGAACCTCCGGGAACGCCTCTCATCACATACTGACACACACATCGCCGTCTTCCTTGAAATCCAGCTCGTCACACCACCAGCCACTGTCGCACGGGTCGCCCCCTGTGAGGACCAGCTCCTCGCACCACCAGCTGGCCACCCACTCGACCACGCCACCCAGCGCGCACCACCACACACCTTCCAACCAGTCTATCAAGACGAGTCCATCCCAGCACCGGAGAATGGACAAGTCTTCGTACAGTCCAGCCCACTCCCCCAACAGGACGGGGAGCCGGTCCGCGGAGGGCCACAGGGGAGGGACAGTGGTCATGGGAGCTGAGAAGCCGAGACGGAGCAGTAGGACGACACTAGACGTGGTGGGACACCAGCGGCACGGGTCTGCAGGTTAATAGCTCCCTTGTCCCTTCCTGGTCTTTTCAACTGTGGATTTTTATTTGAAATTGCTTTTTCATCCCATTTCCTATGAGAATGAGAACCATAGATTCCAAATAAAATGAATTTGTTATCTAGATTTTTTTGTGACAGTCTTAATCTAGATGGATCTGTTTTCAAAAATTTTTGACTGTAGCTCTAGTAGCACACAAATGTTGTACAATATTCGCAATATTGTTTAATATTGTATAATATTGTTTAATATCATATAATATCGCAGAATATTGTACAATATTATGTTATAGGATGTGCTACCTGGAAGATCACCTGTGGATTCATAATTAGAAAAATTGCTGGTAATGGCACATAATAGTCTCATTAAAGAAAAACTTATTTCAATTCCTACTATTAGCTCACAATCTCCCTATATATATATATTTATCTTGATCAAATTTTCAGTCGTTAATAAAATACTTTTTATTCATCCACTCAAGTTCAAATAATTTTTTTTTTAACTTGTAGTGGATTACATCTGAAGCTAATACATTTTTTTTAATATTAATTAATTCCTTTGTTATTAATTAATTAAAAATTAACTTTCTCACCAAAAAATCGTCATTTCCCCGTCTCTAAATAAGTAAACGAATTCAATTTGATCCCTCCCCCCACACTAATGAGGTTAGGCTCAACATGTTTTCGGCGGATTATTTTAAACGATTCTGTTTATTTCCTTGATGTTTGATGCATTTAAAATTAAACTTTGTTAATGAATCGGTTTTTCGGATTCGTTTTGAAGTATTTTCGAATTTAAACAAAGCAGAGTAAAGAAAATTACTGATTTCTAATCTGTATCGTATTACCTGAAAGAGTGTAGAAAATTTACTCATTTTGCGTTGCCACAGTTGGCTTTGAATCCTCAATTGGCATTAAAAATTCAATGCTAGTATAATTTTTTTGATAAATTATTTATAGTAATTATGATTGTCAGGCCAGGATAGCCTGGTTGATAGGGCGTTGTATTCTCATCCCTTGGGCTAATAATTCGAACCCTCCAGCCAATGATTCTTCGTGTGTGGGTGGACATTAAATCTGTCGTAGTCACAAAATTTTCCCTGTGAAGAATAATACCACTGAGGGTACTAGGTCAGAGGTGATCGCTCTCTGTTTCAAATCTAAATTACGATCTGTGGATGAATGAATGAATGCCTCGTAAAAAGGGTTTGTGACGTATGTGAGCTAGAAGTCAGACTTCTGCCCTTGGCAGCTCCGGGGTCCATACCCTCAGAAGCTACTGCACCTCTCCTTACATTTTAAAGCAAAACATAAGAACAACAATTGTAATTATTTAATAATAAGTAACTAAAATTAAATTTTTCCTAATAACCTAAGTAGGAATTGATTTTAAAAAAATGTCTTTATAATACTGGTTTTAATACATGGAACTTGATTATTATGTAATTGGGAATGCTTATTTATAACTTATCAGTATCGATGGGGGGGGGGGATAAAGACATGAGCAACACGGACAAACATCACGATTTTATTAAAAGTTTCTTGAAATGCTATTTTAATTTTATTTCTCCATATTATTATCATTATGTATTATCCAATATGAGAATCACTGCAAAATTTTCCCATTTCATTCCACGTTTATGGGAACATACAACTTTTTTTTATTTGAAAGGGACTACATTTTTACATAATGTGTGAGAAAACCTACTGCATGTTATTTGTTACAATTTTTTACAGTGTAGTATCTGTCTGCAATAAATGAATATTTCTTTAATCAACATGAAACTGATTTAACGAATTAATTTTTATTGTAAAGATGATCCCTTGACTACAAAATGGTTCATAAATGTGGTCTACAAAAAATTTGATTTTATGATTAATAAATTCTTCCACCTTGATATCATCTGGAATGTACATCGTAATGCAGTAACTCAAAAACACAATAAAATATATGAATACAACTTAGCATTTAAGATCTTATCCTAGAATTAGAGATCTTAACTTTCTGAAACAACTTAACTTACATTCATTCTTATATTTTCTGTAAAATCTCCTTGCATAAAAATCGACTATATTATTCAAAAATTCAAACTGATGTCAAAAAGCACTTTTTATGTGATTTAAAAACCATTCCCTTAAAATGGATTAATCAAATTAAAATAATTTGTCACATGTGGGGTCAAAATAATTTTATCTGTTTCATATTTTTTATTTATTTATTTCACGAGAACTATTAAAAAGCAAAGTTCATTATAGACTTTATTATTTTTCTTTTCTTTTATCTCTTAATTTGTTTTGAAATAAAAAAAAGTACTGGGTGACTTAATAAGGCAAGTTTAGAATTTTAATATAGGATATAAACATTGTGTAAATCTCTATTTATAAATATTATGAAATTTAATGCAAATGTACGGTTTTCTGTTGATGTTCTGTTTTTAAATTATATTTATGAAAATTGTAAAATAATCAAAAATGTTGTATTTTTAGGTTCAAGAGATTATTTACTGAGTGGTGTCAGACAAAACAGTGTGTAAGTAATAATTTTTTTTATTTAATTAAATGATAATTTCAAATTACATTTCTGGTTTATTGAGTCCTGTATGCAATTTTTTAATATACTATTCAATTTCATTTAGATAAAAGAATAAATAATTATGAGGATTTTAAAAAATTCATTCTTTAATATTTAAATTTACGTTTCTTCTTCTTTGGCATTTCGTATTGATAATAAACATGAAAAGTGTGCATTATTATTATTTTTTATCTTTATTATGATTGACTATATTCCTCATAATTATGCCCTTGGAATGATAAATGCTTGATTGTAATGCTATTTAATTTGAGAAAATATTTTCAATAATACTTTATTCAATGCATATTTCATATTATTTAAGTGTGCCTTTTATTGTATTATCTGACTATACATAATTTTAGATTTCCTGCTAGTCCATCAACATCTTCATCATCATCCTCATCTTCAGTTCCATCTGGAAATGGAAGGTAAGAAATAAATATAAAAATTCTTTTACTCATATGTCATTTTATTAAGAGGTTCTATTAGATTTTTAAACCACATAATTATAGTTATAATAATAAATGTGTTAAGTATCTTCTTTAATCTATGCCCAATAGTTAATTTATAAATGCCATGTATTTCCAATTTAAGATAATCATATATATGCATATCCATAGACTTCCTAATTTTAAAATGATTTAAGGAATGGCACTAATCATTTAGTCTATATGTTGCTGTGTGTGAAAAATACAATTCTATTTTTAATATACAAATGTATAAATAACAAAAGTATTTCATAATATATTAAGTAATATATAATGTGTTGAACTTCTGGTTTTTATGAGTGTTTCTAGATCACATTACAAATAAATAAAAACTTATTTAAATTATGATATTATGTGAGGGAAGATTCTCAACTTATCTGCGGTAAAGGAATTAGTAAAAATTTATCTGTGTTCATTATGATTTAATAAATGATTTAAAATATGCAAAAATGATTCATTTATTGCTTTGATAATTTTTTTTGTTTATATATATATATATATATATGTTTTATTTTTATCAATTGAAGATGAATTCTTAAAGTTAATTTATGTTCTATTTAATTTATTTCTCCATGCTTTTTTTAGGCGGGTTCGTACTCTTTATGCATGTGTTGGAGAGAATGAATCAGAATTATCCTTCGAACCTAATCAAATTATATACAATGGTAAGCATTCATTTAAAAATATTTATATAAAACAATTTTTTTGTTTATTTTTAATTTATATTTTATGCCATAAATTATAATTATAAATATCATTTAATAAATTCTTTCCTGCTTTGATAAATTTTACATAAATTTATAAATTCGTCATTTTTTTTAGAAAAACTCTTATGTCGAGTTTAATTTGTTTTTAAAAAATCAGATTTGAATATACAGATACAAATACCTTAAGCATTACAGTATTTTTTTAAAATTAATTATTGCTTAGTTTTTATCAGAACAGTAATTCTCATTCTTCTTTTTTTATTTTCAAAATTTTTATTAATAATTATTAAATAAATGTAAATTGCTGTTAGGCAGCTTTTTTAAAATATTGGTATCATTTAAGAGGATTTGTTGATGGAAAACAATAGGAAAGACAACTGAGTTATTATTTGAGTGAGAGGAAGCTGCAAAAACAAAAAATATTAATCAAATGTGCTCCTTTTAATAATCACATTCTCTTCAGATAATGCTGACCAAATTTCTAACTTGCTATTGATATCAATGCTTGTTTATTACATCTGAGAAGCCTTTAAAAGTATTTCAGCACTATAATAATAATTCTGGTATACAAATTCTAAATTCTGTTTACATAAATATTGCTGTTCTTTAATGCAAAATCTTGGATAGTTTTATGCAATCATGGTATCAAAAAATTTAATGGGTGCACCAAAGCAATAGCATTTTAATATATTTTACTGGTACATTAAAAAATTATAATATAAAAAAGTTTGATTCATAAATTTTAGATCTTATTACTACAGATATTTATTACAAGTATTGTGGATTCGTATTTTTAAAAATTAGAAATTTAATTATCCAACTCGTTTTAGCTACTGGTGTTGCTAAATTATCAATTTATTAAATACTTTAAAAATCACAGCTGAGCACAGAAAAATTTGTTTTATATTATTAACTTTATTCCATAAAAAAACAAATGCATTGTCATCATAACAAAATAAATTGTAATTCACTTTTTGTAGCTTGTTTTAATTGGTTTAGTTATTTTTTATAGTTGTTCTGTTAGTGCTGTTTATTGATTTTAAAATCATGTTTGTCTATATCGCTCTGATAAATAATTAATTTTTGAATTGTAGTCTTATGTTTTTAATAATCATTTGTATTTTCCTTGCTCGATTTTTTTCTTGTAAACTCTCAGATTGTAATCAGATTAATCATTTGCATTTTATAAGCTCAGTTTTAAAGTTTTACTGTGTATTTTCAGTGCGGCAATCAAGGGAACCAGGTTGGTTGGAAGGTTGCCTCAATGGAAGAACTGGTCTTATTCCTGAAAATTATGTTGAATGTCTCCCTTGACCAAAACAGTGATGTTAATAGGTCTTAAAATTGGAGAAACAAAGATGTGTTTAACAATTGCAATGTTTGCTCGAATCCTTTCGATTACTGGGAGATTGAGTGTTAACAAGTTTGTAAATAATTATTGTTATTGAAGGTGTACAAATGAAAAAATTTTGTCATCTGACAATTCCATAATAGATTTCTGTAGTACATAACAAAAATTTTTGCACATGATTTCCTTTTGTAGAAGGAAATATTTTTATATTGAATAAGAATTTATTTAAATCCAGCAAAATCAAATAAGGATATTGAAATAATATATAATTATTGTTTTGGTATTTACTTTGAAATTTATTTGTAAAAGACAGTGTGTTATATACACTAATAGTCATCAAAGTATACACTGTCTTCATATCAATTCTGTAAGGGTTTCTTTCTACTTTCACCCCTTTCAAATGCAAATGTTTCTAAGTATGGCTGATGTATATGCATACAAAGTTATTGAAATATCAAAAGTCATATGTAATTCTAGTCAGCTTTTAAAATAATTCAATTTAAAGTATAAAATATTTTATTCAATAAGTATTTTATTAATATATTTTAGAAAAAGTTTATTTACCTTCAAAATTTTAAAATATTTAATAGTACCTAAATGGTGTCTAATTTTTACATTATTTGTAGTATGACTGGTTTTATTACAAGGTATTTACTTACATTTGAACACATGATAAAAATTCTACATAGCATTTTTATCTTCAATTGTTTAAGTATGAGCAAAAATATACAGTTCTGAAATGATAATGCAAACTATATTACTTTGTTGCAATATATGAGTTTTCTTTTAAATTGAATGTACACACGCATTTTTAATGTGCTAAATGCAAAGAAATAAAATATGCATTGCCTTGATATAGAGTTTTCACATTATATATGTGTATTCTTATACATATCCTTGGAACAAAGATTACAGCAAATGGCTATAGCTATACTTTGTAATATTTTTGCTATTTTTCCCTATGAAAACTTTATTTGATAATGCTCATCATAAGTAGAAATCAAGTGGTACACGATCTAGTCAGTTCCACAAAAATTATTCCTTTTAAACATTCTCCTCCAACATGCCTAAAGATTTTTGGGGGGTATGTAGGGTTGCTCTGCCCATTTCTCATTGCTTGCTCATGTGTAATAGCAGACAGTATAATAATAGGAAATCTAGTGAGA
The DNA here is from genome assembly GCA_026289955.1 of Argiope argentata. NCBI lineage: Eukaryota > Metazoa > Arthropoda > Arachnida > Araneae > Araneidae > Argiope > Argiope argentata. Next base: position 4,233,963 of record JAOUZG010000678.1, on the reverse strand, counting down.
CATTTAAATCTTTCCAGAAATATTCTGACAATTTTTCAAATAAATTTTTTCTTCTTTCATGTTCACATGTACATGAATGAAAGTAATACCCACATATACACTTCCTTTTTGAAAGATAAATGCAAATGATTCATGTCAGTACACATGGAAAAGTATTCCTATTTCACGACTGTATATTTTGGCACATACTATATGTTGCAGTAGTAATTATTGATTTGAATTTCATCTGTTTATCAAATTCTTAATTGTCTTTTCATTTTTACTTTATAATTGTTGCTTTATTAGCAGCAATTTGTATTCTTGACGAAATTCTTTTTATTTCTCGTATATCTTCTAAGTTATTTAATGGAATCCTATCGAGCTATGAAGCATGTTATGGAACTGTTTTAAAGATTATATAAGATATTCTTATTTTCTTCATTACTAAAATTTGAACTTACAAATTTGTCAATAGATATTCATGAAAAGATTCTGCATTTAAAAAAGTAATGAACAGATATATTATACTTAAACTAAGTTCATGTTTGGATAATTTTTTTTTCTGATAAAATTTTCACTAATAGAAAATGCTATATAGAATTTTACTTTATTAACTAGGAAATTGTAATTTTTTTCTGATTTATACTAAAGAGTTGTAAAACTTATATTTTAAAACCATGATTTGGACCTTTAAAAAAATAAAAGCGGGTAAACGTTAAAAATAAAACACTACTTCCTCTTCATAAATATAAGTTTTTGCAATCTTATTATTAAGGTAAAATATTTTGCAGATTGTTTACTACATATTTTTCTTTGAATAGAAAGCATATTCTGCATGATTTTATTGATTTATTATTTATTTTTATATATTTAAAAATGAAAAATATTTAATGAAATATATACATATATGTATATTTCCAATATACAGAACACACATGATATAAAATGTGTAAAAGTTGCATTGCTCATGTAAAGAAATATTACTAAAGTAAACTATTTAAAAATGTAATTTATTGTATATAATATATGATGATTATAAATAATGCACTTTAACAAAACAGAGTTAAATTTTCTATTTATTCATTTTTTTTTTTTTTATTTCTGCACCAAATTTAGTGAAAAGTCTTAATAAGTCATATCAAGGAATATTAACAGTATAAAGAAGGAAATGATTAAACAAAAGTTTCTAAAGATAATTATCAAGATATTTCCATAGCAAATTGAAAATGAAACTTAAAAAGTCATAAATTATTTTTAATCACTAATTTTAAATATTTGAATTATTTTGACATGAGATATAAGCACAACTTGATAAAAAAAATTAATATTTAAATGTATATTCATGCATAGAAAAATGATGAACTGTTCATTTTTAATCTTGTATTTAATAGATTATTAAAAATGTTTAGTGCTTAATGATTCTAATTATATATTTAATGATTTTTTAAAAATAGAAAGGCATTTCATCTCATTAAATTTATCTTGGATTTTCAATATAAATTCTTGGAGATCTTTTTGTTTGCAAACATTATAAATATTTCATGGGAATAAGTAAAACAAATTAATGAATTACATTAAATACTTTTGCTGATATATACATAAAGACACAATAAACATGTTTTTTAATGGGTTAATATACTTATAGTGAAGATACCTCACAATTTTTAAGAATTTATTAATCTAAATACTTGCATATCTGATAACTTTTGCATATTAACTATAGGAGTGGTATTGGTAGTCGAGACAAAAGAAAATTAAAATAAAGAGTAGTATTATTAAAAAAATAGTTATAAATCAGTCTTATAATTTGCATACTTAAATTGTAAGCTAAAAGTGCTTCATGATTTTTCACTTTTAATTAGTGTACAGACATATAAAGTATGTGCCATGCAAATATATATGTGTGTGGATAAATTATATTTGCTTGTAAATTTTTTTCTTGTTCTGCTGTATTTATATTCTTCTGAATTGATTTGAATATTTGTATGTAAAATGTATTCAGTTAGTAATTATGACAATGATTGCTGGCAATCTATAGGCTAAGAATTGTCCGAAAGATGCATTCTGTTATATTTTGTAAAGTTTGTTGCGAAAGATTGTTCATTTTAAAATTACTATGCTTATTAATGCTTAAAGGAGACTTTTTCATACATATTTTTTGACAAAAAAAAAATGTGAGAAATTATATGCATGTTATACATATACATTTTGGCTGTTTTATAATTAGTTTTTAGTGTTATGCACTTATGAATTTTCATTTAACTCTTTTAAAATGAACAAACTTTTAATGTATTTAAGTTTTAAAATGTGGTGATCTCTTCTTAGTGACATTATATTCAGTGAACTTGCAAAACCCAGTGATTAAAAGTTATATTTCTGTGCAATTGGGGAAAAAAATTCCAAAATTTAATGTGTCAGTATTTTTAAGATGTTATTAGTTGTATATATTTGTTCCCTTGTTTTCTTCTCAGTGTAAAAGCAAATTGTTTTATGGATTTGAATGCCATATATTATTTAATATATATTAACTTTATAGAGAGAGTGAAGTGTATTGGTCAGATAATTGGACGTCCTAGCTTCCTACGTGTCCTAGATTCAGATTAAAAGCTGCATTTAGGAGTGCTTGATTTTCAGTGGCAATATGATTGAATAATAGTTTTTCTTTTATGTAAAGTATATTTCTTACTTAAGTTATATAATAAATGCTAAAACATCAAATGTACAATGTCTCTTCATTTTCTTGTTATTTATCCATTACTTGCAATTCCGGTTTATCTTTCAAGCTTATAGCAAACCAAAACCATTACATACAAGTTTCAAGGAACTCAGATTTCATTACTTGATTTTTAAAAGTGAGATTCATTAATTATACTTCCTCTTTATTAACCCATTAACTATAAGATGTATTTATTTATTTTTTGCCAGACGTTTAATATCTATATATATATATATATCTCTATATATATATATATCTATATATATATATATCTATCTATATATATATATATATATATATATATATATATATAATGTAGCATTTTGAAATATTGTTTCGAAAATATTTGACCCTTTTAAAAAAAGAGTGTCATTATAAAATGATCAGTAATCATTTCAATAAGAAGCAGAGAGAGAAAAAAAAACTTAACTATGAGATTGCCACTGTAACTTCTAAATTACATTTTGATGTCCTTTATTCTATTATAATCTAAAAACCAAACCAAAAAAAATTTAATACTTCAAATATGACAATTCTGTCCCATTCCTCTTACAGACGAATTTCCAATTTGTTCACATTTTATAAAGATACGAAGCACAGAATACTCATTTTCTGCTACACACAATATTGATTAATATATATAGAATGAAACTTAACTTCAGGCTTACTAAACATATTTTCAGCACCAAGAAGCAAGCATAAAGTTCCGAAATTTCAAATGCGGACTGTAGCAGCTAATGGATTAAAATTTTTAAAGAAAGAATGACATTATCGATTTTACAGATAATGTCTGTAAATGAAATATGTATTAAATTTATGCTTGTACAAAATCTAAATAAAATGGTTTTTATTAAATTAAAAACTATTGAAATCATTCAACGACATGCTTAAAATGTTTACTAAGAAATTAAATCATTGTCAAACACTTTCTTCATAGATTAAGACTCAATTTAATTGTAAAATATGTACCACTAAATTTGAAGTTCATGAAAACCAGGAAGTAAAATATTATATAAATTAGCTTTTAAAATATTAAAAGTTAGATATTTTTTAATTTGCTTAGTTTTACAATATCTTACTTTGATTTGGCAATGAAACTTTTCCTATATTAAAGCCAAACTATTGTTTCAATGTTTATACCCAGAAATGCTTTCCTTCCCCCCAAAATTTTAGTGTTGGAAGATCTTTAATTGAAAACATTCCTTGTAGCAATATTGATACAATATCTTCATGATATTGTAAAGTATGAAGAGTAGCACACAATATTTTGTTCTTAGAAAAATTAAATAAATGTAACATCGACGATATCCATGTTTAAAAAGTTCCTCAAATTTAAAATATGTAGCAGAATTGAACACTGTTTCAGTGCCAATTCCAAATTTTCTAGAATTCAGGCTTACAGATGATATGTTTTGTCTGCCACCCCCCCCCTAATTATTGCAATTTTCAACGATACAGAAAATTGTCATCAATTTTTTTCATTCTTAAGTATTGTTTTAATCCCCAAATTGAATCACACATATTGACTAGAAATCAAAGAAAAGAAGGGGGGAAAAAAGTTCCTTGTAGAAAAAAATTCCTGCAAAAAACGAGATAATTTTCAACTTGGGGGAAAATTATCTATCATAAAAAAATGTAAACAGAAAAAAAAATCCAAAATGTATACATATACAATAAATCCCACATATAAAGAAGCTTTTAATTTTACAAGTAAACAATTAAAAGTTTTTTTTTAAATGATCGACACCAAAGTAGTATCTGAAAAGACCAATCTGTCCTTAAAAAATGTTCAAGAATTTTGTATCTGCAATTGAGATTTTAAAGAGATTCATGCAATTTTAACTAGAATGTTGACATTTCCAAGTTGTATACATATATACTAAAAATTCATCAGGTGAGAATTTCCAAGATCCTTTATCAAGGAATCCAATCCCAGGAAACACAGGCAGCAAAACAGCCTGAAGCTTATACTAAGGCAAGAATTGCAAATATGAATAACACACAAACAGGAAATCATTAGTTGAAGAGAGCACAGCACAGAGCATCACATGAACGGGGTGGTTTGCTCCGCAATCATCAGTCCTAAGAGAAAATTCCCTCGCTGTAAATATGTCTTCCAATAACTTACAGAATTTTCTAGAACAATATTGGGATCTGAAATCCAAATAAAAATATTACTATTTATCCTATATTTTTCAGGAACCCTTTTTTTGTGAAGGCCAAGAATTCTAGACCTAACTTTCATTAAAAATAGCTTACCTTTTTAAACAAGGGAAGAATTTTTCAGATATGTAACAATCTAGTAATCATCACATTGATCAAATCTAATGTAAACTTTGAGATTGGGTTAATTCAATTATTTTTACTATCTTCTTTTTTACAAATTTGGTAGTTTAAACATATATATATAGTATTTAACCCAAACAATTCTAAATAGTTTATAACCAGAAATGAATTGATCCACAACGTCTTAATATTTTATAGTAATCAACTATTGTTCTTCAGCCTATTATTTTGTTGTAGTTAATTAAGATCATTGCTTTTATTTTCCTTTTGCCAATACAATTTTAGAACTACAAATTATGTCTTTCTATTTCTAAGTGACAAATTTTCCAACATCCAGCTGATATAACTTGAACCTTGAATTTAAACCTTATTTGATAGTGCTGCAAGCAAATCCTTTGTTTTTCCTAATAGTTTCAGTGGCATTTGTTCAGTAACTAATGCCACTGAATTGTATCAACTTATCCATTGTATCAACTTAAATGACTTTATAATCACAACATTAAAATCTTAACTTGTGAAAAGATTAAGAAAAGTTAGAATTTAGTTCTTTTTTCAAGAATAAAATTATCATATACATAGCCAATACTTGATCTACCAAACATATGCTTTGATACAAATTTTGCATTTTTTCATGAGAAATGTTCCTTGTACTAATATCAAAGTTATCATTGTTCGATGTGTTTCATTCAAATACTCATAAATTAGTAGAATCTTGCAGTTTTAGAGTAAGTTGATTTTCTATGTTAGAAAATCATTGTTCACTAAACACAAGGTCTCATCTCCCTGAAAATATTGAGTTTAAAGCACAATCTTATGGGGAGGGGGACAGTTTCCATTGTTAGCAAACAAAGTTTACTAAAATTTTGTTTATGGGTCAAAGACTCAATTATTGATCCTACCATCACATTTCAAACATGCATCTGCCAGTATATTAATGCATCATATTATGTTCCTTTATTGTCATTTATTAATATATTCTCAAAATTAATGCTTACTGATATAAGCATCACTTGGGTCCTTTATCAAAAGAACAAAAGCGATTGCATAGAATCCATTAATCATTGAGAATGTTTTATTTCTTCACGAATCTTCAAAATAAAAGAAATATTGAATTAAATTCCATCATATGGAATTCTTTTAGGAGCTGTATCCATCTCTTATACAGATTTTCAATACAGATGCAAGACTAAATTTCTTACTTTATCCCACTTGTTCTGAATAGTGTTTATATATAGCCAATTCTATAAACAATTTTTACTTTGGATACAAAAAATCAATGATGAATTTTCTAACCACAGAAATATTTTTCATAGCATAGAAGATAAATTTTAGATATTTTACTTATTAAAAAAATAATGTAATAAGGTAAAAAGTATAAGAATTAAATAAAAATAATGGGAAAGTTTATTTTCACAGATATTTGTATATGAAATTTCTATAAACATTTAATAAGAAAAATAAATTAAATCAAATGTGAAACCCTCCCCCCCCCCTCCCCCCAAAAAAAAAAAAAACCTCAACCATATTTTTTACAACTATCTTTCAATCAAAATATTTATAATATGCATTCAAACTAAAAATAACTGTGTGACCACATTTGATATTAATTCTTGATTTAAACATAGCATATATTGAAATTAGCTTTTACCTCATTTAAAATTAAAAAGCAAAGCCAGCCTATGCCTTTTTTAATCTATCAACATAAGTACATTTTCATTTATAAAAATTAAACTTTAATATATACATATATATTAAAGTTTTTTTTATATTAAAGAATTACTGATCAAAATGCTATAATTTTCCATGTCAAAATACAAAATAGACATAAGTAAGCATGTCTTATGAATATTTATAAGTCAAGAAAGACTTATTTGAAACATCCTTGCATAGAATTACATTTCTAACTAGAATACCACAGAATAAAATATTACAAAATTGTCATTAAATTTTAAATTTTCTTATAAATAAATGTTTTCTTTTTCATCAAATTATAATACAATAAATAGCAGAAAAATACCAATGCTGGATGTATGAATATTACATTTTTATATAGACTCGATAATTGTCTACAGTAAGATAAAATGCTTCTAGTCCTTTGTCATTTTTGATGGCCATATATTTTTTTTATTAAAATTGTGAATGCAGTAGTTTGGAGAGTACAAGTCTGTTTTAATGTTGAGTTTAATGTTTCTATGATCTATACGTTTACCAGAAGAAATTTCAAATCAATACATTTTTATTGAAAAGCTCTAAAAAATTTACTTAAAAAAGGTCACAGAAACTAACAAATGCATGATTTTCTGACAAACAAAATGAACAATAAACAACCAAAGACAACTAAGTTCAATCAAACTGATGGTTTTAATTGCATGCGAATTCTATAGTGCTATTTACAATGATACAATCAGCGTTTTCCATTTTTTGTAAGTAAATACAAAACATATTTTACACAACCTCGAGAAATGCAAAGTTGCTCATACAACATGCAACGAGGCCAACATAGGATACCTAGAACGGGATCTCAGTCTTCAAAAGTCCTTCACGAAGAAATGTTTTTTTACATCTGGATGCTTCACAATGACGTCAGCACATCAACACTTAAGTCGGAATTATTCACAATGGATCTTTGGAAAAAGTCAACAACAAATTCACATAGAGCAAGGTTATTTAGCTATACCTCTCTTTGCAAGATTTAGTATTAGGTGAGAGTGGTGATTTTTTAAAATCTATCATGACAATGGCAAAAAATGGAAACTTTTCCCCCATAGTCAAAAAGAAAATATAGGAATAAATAACACAAAGATTTATATATATAGAGTATATATTTTTTAATATATACTTTATTTTTTAAGCATTATTACCAGAGGAGAAGGCCATTGTTATAACAAAAGAAAGATTTAAGCAATTAAGAACTTGAATTTGACATATGAAAATTAAATAAACATCAATAAACATAATTCTAATACCAAGTTGAAGTTTCCAAAGACAATATTAAATGCATAAAGGTAGCAGAGTTCTTCAAGTATGCATAAGAGTTGCATATCATTAAAATGGATAATCTGATTATATTTAATTTAGAACTAAAATGAAAATGAAATCAATCCAAGAAGAAAAAAAAAATTTAGAGAAAGGAAAGGGGGCAGGGGAGTGAGAGGATTAAAAACATACCAACCAAATAAAATTAAGAATTTTTTTTAAGTGAAACTTTTAAAAGAACATAATTATTAATATATTTTAATTTTTTTTGCTGGTAATTAAAGAAACATAAAAAATCCCAACAAAATGTAAGAGTTCTGGTCAAATTTTTCACTCCATCACCCAAATTAAGTGCACAATTAGGATAAAAAGCTAAAAATACCACTTGTTAAGACAGTTAAAAGAACATGTACATTGGTTCTAGACTATGAGTATAACAAATGAAATATGTAGCACCTTGAAATCCTTGCAAAATACAGAATGAATGACATAGATGAATTATTTCAGTTAATGGCTACAAGAAACATGGCAATATTGAGGAATTTCTTTTTCTTAAGTATCACAAATCTTGTCAAGTGTACATCTCACTTATACTAGTAGTTTTTAATCTTTTAAAAGAAACTTACAGTTTCTATGTACAACATTTAACAGGGATTTTGTCACAGTGCTATGAATATCAAAAAACATCTCTTCCATTATTTACAATACATACAAAAATACAAAATGTACAATATATGAGCTGCACTGTAGAAGTTAACACACTAGTTTCAAGCAAGCCAGTATAACCTTGCACTCTAAACATAGCATTCAAAAACTGAACAATTTGCACACAATTTAAAAACCACGTTCTAAGTGTCCCGATTGCATCACTACTTTGTCAATGAAAATATGGATAATTAAAGTACAATGCCTATACAAATTTACAAAAAAATTTATTATACACACATTGGGGAAGTAAACCCGAACAAGTGACATTGCTATGCACAATCTTTAAAATACGAACTGGATACTGCAAGTGAATGTTGGAGCCCATTCACAATCATTTTGCTTCAACTTATGAGATGAAACATATGGACACACTCAAATACATTCATTATGCTGTAATGGGCTGAGGGTTTGAAATCTCATTCTTCAGACACCACATCACACTTTATTGAGATTATAAGAGTTAAGACAAGAACAAGCTTCAAATTTAAAGATTAAGAAAAGAAAAATACAGTGAATGTAGTCAGGAATTTATGATACTGAAATGAACATATGTTTTTAGATCCTACAGAAATCTGTTTTGTCTGAAGTATTCTTAAATTTCACTACAAAAACACATTATATATTTTTTTAAAACCCAAACGAAAAAAAAAATTAGGATGCTTTGTTGGCCTTCAGCAGAACTCAATAACAAACAAAAAGATTTTATTAAAAAAGAATATTCATTATATAAATTTTGACCCAAAGAATACACAATTCAGTTTCTTTTTAAAAATTAAATCGCATTACACTGAATCATGGATAATGTATTTTCTGCGGAAAAAAAAGGAAGTTATTAAGCTTCTGCCATACCATTTACATACACCTAAATGAATACTTTATCCTATAAGAAAATTAAAATAGCAATGTTTATTACAAAACTAGTCAATGATTATTTTAATCAAATGAAAAATTGATCCATCTGATGCAAAAAAAATCACAAGTATATTTTTAACACGATGGAAAGAAAATGGCAATGAATCAATTATACATTTTGAGTTTAGTAAATGGCTTTCTGCAACAACCTTGTAGAAATACATGAAGATGAATAATTTTTGCATTGTCTAGTATAATATTCTTTATATGTTCATGAGAAACAACTTAAGCAATTTTATGCAGACATGTATTTATCGAAATTGAAAAGAAAATAACATACAGAATATTATTAACACGTAAAATTTTTCTAACTCAAAAATATATCGAACACATCATAGGAAATAATAATTTCCATATATTATGTCCTGATAACATTAATTCTTGCAGTCAGATTATTATAATAACTCTATTATTCAGTATTATGAAATGACAACCACACCTTCAATGGGAGCCCATCACAACAAATATACAATGCAAACAAAAATGAAAACAAATGTAATGGTTTTGGAAGATTGTCTAAAACACAAATATGACATTGCAAAAACTTTTAACAGAAGGCCATGAAATTAGGAAAAAAAACTAAATTGGATGTGTATGGAGTAATGGAAAATGGGATATCAATTAAATGAATATTTGGCAATTAATATTAAAAAAAACACCGGCAGCACTATTTATCTTTCTCCCTAAACTAACAAGACATTTAACTATGAAAATAAATATCGACAAACTACTGTAAAGTTCCCATATATGGCAGATGAAAAACTCGTAGAATTAAAATACCAGTTTCTACATCAAATTGGTCATGAACAAAGCTTTATGAGCAATGACAAGCACAAATGCCACACTATATAAATACATAACTTAGGTGAAAAAAAAAACACTTTTTTTATTCCTTTCCTTTCTTAAAGTTTGACAAATATCACAAAAACATCACTCTGAAAGAGTGGATGCAAATTTAAAATAAGACAGAACACTTATATACACCTATTTACATATTAACAGATCTGTATAGCTAAACAAACATGTTCCTAGCAATATGATGGATTCAGAATAGTAATATTTATTTATAGATATATAATTGTGATAATCCTGAGTTATATACTAAATAAGTTCCAAACACATTGTGAAGCATCGTCCGTGAAGGGGGAAGGGGTGGGACTGCTAACAGCCCCTCAGTGTCCAGAGAAATGGTACAAGTCTCACCTTGAACATTAATTTAGTTAGTTCCACTATAGACAATGAAAGAAAGTGTCATGTCACATCCATAGACACACTGCTTTCACTTGTCACTTTGTCCACTTTCACTTTCGTTAGGAATAACTCTTGCTTTAACCTGAAGGGAAAAGTTAAAAGTATTATTAACCCTTTAATGGGCACAAGCTGTTTTATTTCAAAATTTTCATTTTACGTTATATTTGGAAAAAAAAGTTCATTTATGACCAAAAAAAGTATTTTTGTTTAAAAATTTTTTGTTTGTAGTTTATTACAGGGGTGGAAACTACATATTTTCCACCGTCCCAAACTAGCAATGACATTTTACTAACTTATTCAATAGAAAAATATGAAATATAAATAATTTCACAAGTAAATATGATTTTTGTAAAACTATTCATTATTAGTTATTTCACCATTTAAAATTTATTAATTACACATGAAATAAGTGGTGGAAAAACTAGATACAATGTAAATTACCAAATGCATCATTTCAAATTATTCTGGTGAACAACATATCAAGGAACTGAACACAAAGTAATATTGATGTTGAACAGGACACTTTTGTCTGTTTCTTGTTAGTTTTGGAGCTACAATATTTTCAAAATATTTTAAGGTGGTGGTAAGATAATTACCATAGCCTTAAAAAGGGTTAATGTACTGTATTTCAAGAACTCAAACGGAATTATTATAAATACGAATGTTTATAAGATGAGGTTTTATTTATTTTTTCAATATGAGTAATAAGAACTGGTAATGTTAGTTATGCTACCTGCATTGAAGGAGGGTGTTTTTTCATTAGTTTTTATAGAACAAAGAATTGAAACCAATTAAATCAATACAATAAAAACATTTCCATTTATCGCTTACTTATTTGCAAATAATTTTTTTAAAATTTATTTGCCAACAAAAAATCCTTTTGCCTTTATTATGCTTCTTATTTTGTCACTTTCAGATAAATAATTTGCATAAGAATCTTTGTAAATACGTTCAATCTTTTATAACATAAATAACTAATTTTAGTAATCATAATGTTTGCAATCACCCCCACCCCCCATCTGATTCACTTTTTCACTAAAGGCCTTAGTTCCTTCATATGTATGGATACTAAATAAAGCAGTTTCAGCATTTGTATATATATCGCACTAACTCTTAGTAATTCAAACAAATATTAGCTCATATTATTTTTCAATTTTTAGAAAGAAACTTGTCTTTTTCGATTTTCAAAAATTATAAGCGTTTAAAATATGGGTTGAATTTTGTTTTCAAGTGATTGAGAAATACATACAAACATATACAAAAAAAAAAAAAAAAAAAAAGTGAAAACAGAAATGAAATCTTTGATTATAAATTTCAAGCTATCATGCAACATTAACATGCTCAAATCATTATTTATCTTCATTAATTTAAGTCATTAGCCAATTTAAACTGGTTTCATTTAATATCAAGACATCTCTATTATAACTTTATTGTGTGTGTGCATGAATGTATATAAATAAACATTTTTTACATGTTCATACACTAATTTTATTTAAAAAATTCATTATTAGATAGCTTTTTAATACTCAGGAAATAGTTAACCTATAAAATTCATATTTCTAATTCTAATTATTTATGTTGCACATTTTTCTGTCAATCAAAACAAACCTTTATATGTGTAAAAAGAAAAAATCTTGGGTGCAGAGAAGGAGGAGGGATACAAAACCCTGAACAATGATATACTTTTCCTTTTTAGTAAAAACTAAAGATTGATCAAACATTAAAAATAAATATCTTTTCAAACTATGACTTATGAGACAGTCAACAATTACACACCACAATTAATTACAACATATTTTAGAAAAATCCCTTAAAAGGGTTCTCTAAATCATTTAATGGATACTCTAAAATGATATATAAATGAGAATGATTAACAAAAGCATAACATACTAAAGAGGATTCATATTAATTGTTGAGCAGATTATAATGATTTAGATTTAATGTAGACAATATGCATTCAAATATTATCTTTTAAAACATTCGTTTATTTTGTATAAATAATATGAATAGTTAGAAGTTATCTTAGAAATAGATGTTCAGTGACATATTTTGAAGCATTTTTTTAAAACAAATTATTAACTATATTTTTAGAATTTTAAAATCCTTGAATCCAATTATTTTAGTGGGTTTTAAAATATCCAGCATTTATTTCAGAAATAGTGCTAAATTAATTTTCAGAAAATATGATTTATAATTTGGATGCACATATAGAAAAATTCTTTGTTTTTTAAAATCATAAGTTGTATCTTTGAATCTCAATACAGCATACAACCTTAAAATATTTAATTTAAATATATGTAAAGGAAGAATTATATGATAATCCATTTCTAGTATTTCACTAGCCAATTATTCATTCTTTTTTAAAACTCACAAAATCATTTTTGAGTATTAAAATTATATACATATAGCAAAATATTTAACCGTAGTATTTCATAAAATAGGGGTATAAAGGGTATGCTTAGTATTTCACTTAGAAATAAGAATATCATTTTTAAATTGGGAAGCACAGCATGTCATAAAAATAATAAGTATACAGTAAAATCTTTCTGTCTATAAATATACAAAAAACGCATACATGGATGTAAAATCTCGTCAAATTTGTTAATCACCCCTGATCTCACCCAGAAACATGAACACACCGTTTGAAAATATTTCAAGCCAATATTATTCTTTCATTGGTTTGAAGAAAAAAAAAATAATGCTTAAAAATGGATAAAATTTTTCACACTGAGTTTACATCGTGTGATAACGATTTAAAAATGAAAACATCAAAAAAGAGAGAACAGGTTGACAAAAAATACTCAAGAATCGTTCATAAGAAGATCCAGTACAAATGATCAAGATAGAATTATACATTTATGCGTACAAAATGAAGTGTGTACACAACAGGAACATAGTTGTGGGACTATATCAGGACTTTCTTTTTGCTAGGTATGTTACTGGGGAAAAGTAAATCCAAGTGGAAAATACTCAAAATGTTTTCATGATAAAAAAAAAATTGTTTTCGAAATTTGTTGAAACGATATGAAATATTGAAAGACTTGCTAAAGTGATTTAATTGAAGGAAGAAACTATTGGAAACATACAAGAGAATATAATTCTGCAGGCTAAAGTTATTAAGTAGATGGTGGTGAGCAAGCATAGCAACCCAAGAGGAAACTGCATTAGCAGTTACTAGGAATTGATGAGTATAAGTGAGCAGGGTGTGGTGTCCTCTAGTCTATATTAACAAAAATGGATCCCGAAATGCGTTGCTAAGCGCAAAACGGGAGAACGGCTCGACCAATTCGGCTAATTTTATTTTTAATATTTTCGTTAAGACACGAAGATGGTTCTTATGGAGAGAAAAAATTAAAAAACTGCATGGAAAATAGTTAAAACGACACCTTTCTTACTTTCCCGCCAAAAATCTTCATTTCCTTCCCCCCACACCAAATGAGTTAGGATATCAGGAAGTAATAAATTATGATTTGTTTAGAAAGAAATTCGAGAAGTCAGTTGGTGTTCATTCATAGATAACGGGATGTTTAAAAAAGAAAGAAAATAGTTGCTTTGATTATTAGACGGTAAGAATATTTAATCTATGTCTGTTTAAAATAAAGTCTGGTATAGAAAAGAAGAGAAGGGTGTGTGTGTGTCACCATTATTTCGTCTGTGAGAGGCATTTTCCAAGCTGTTTTTAAGCTTTTGCATCTCTTGAAAACCAATTGTGTCTTTATTTGTTTAGTGTGTTTACATTTATGAAAATTTGAATCTCATTATTCTATAAAAACGGAATTTTAGACCTTTCCCTCCACCATTCAAGTAAAATATCAATTCGGGACAATCATTGCTCGGATAGAAAGAGAAAGACGAGTAGTACAGTGAACAGATCATCTGAAGAAAATAATACTATAAATGAATTATATGACTATCAAAATTTGTTTGGTTTAAAAATATTTTTGTGAAAAACTTGTTATGAGACACAGCTACATAAAATATTATATGAAAATTTTAGCGAGCATTAATACTGGCGAACCGACTGGTCGCCAAAGGCGGCTAGTGTTTAATAAAACATTTAATATCTTTCTGCTGCACCTTATATTAAATCAAGAGGGGAATACACTAATAGTAGAACAGATAAAAAAAGTACATAATATTTAATTTAAATCACATAAAAATTTCAGTTATACATGATCAATTTAAGTTTTGACAATACATTTCTTTAAATACAAATATATATATATTTATATATATTCAGAATGATTAATCTCAATAGTTTTCGATTTTGTAAACAAGTTACAGTTTGTTGAAAACAGCAATAAGAGTAAGAAACTATACAAACCTCGTTTCATTTCCATTTTGTTCTATATTGGAGAACCTCAAAGTTGACTGTGGAGTGCTAAAGGTTTTTGAATTTATCACATGGATAGTGTCACTAGAATGGCTAGCAGCCCCACCTCCAAGGTCAATGGACGGTACTGCCGGAAAGCACGAGTTTACTAGGGAATTTTGGGGGTAATTCACAAGGGATTCTATACTCGTGCCCAAAATCTCTTTACGATGCCTCTCCAGAGTACTGCTGTCATTCACTAAACCATCGCCTCCTTCTGAAAAATTGTAAAAAATGAAAATGTACCAAATGCTATATAAGAAATTCTAACACAACAACCTGTATGTGTCACTCAAAAAAAAAAAATCACAAAGGTATAAAATAGAAGGGAAAAAAACCAACATCTTCACTGACTTTTAAAGCAGTAAAAAAAATAATTAATTCTCTTATCATTAATAAACAAAATTAGATTCATCACTTGAAGGTTGTGCTATTATCCTATTTTATAATCTTACTAGCTTTTCCCCGTGACTTCATATGCATGGAAAATTTGATGTATATAGTTGAGAACTAACAGTCTAATCATAATGTAAAATGTCAGCACATGAATTTTAAACACCAGCAGGAGAAGCAAATGCAGAATAGAAAATTTTAATTAATCTGTTTTATTTTTATTCAAAAGTACTTCTGAAGGAATTGAAAGATCTATTAAGTAACAATGATTAATTTTAAATGTATCAAACACTACAAAAATAAACAGAATCCCTTGAAATAACCCTTGAATAATAAATATAAATAAAATATCTAACCTCATTAGCATGGGAGTAAAATTACTTAAAAAGCTATGTACTTAAAACTATAAGGGTACTTTTCCGTTTGCCAGGCAGAAACGAACTAATGCCAAAGAAATTGGAGAATTTTTGGCGGAATTATAAATTATTTGCGAACGGAAATATACCACTATAAGCATATATGAAATATATATATCTAACACAAATACAAGCTTTGATATACAGCCATTTTCGCCAAAAAAAAAAAAAAAAAGAGTACTGACGTCAGCATTGTTGAGTTAGTTTGAGTTTCAGCAGAACGTCGAGTAGCCAAATATTTGACATGCTATAGTTGTCTCATTTTTGCGTGCTTCTGTGTTTCAGTTGATCTAGAAGTAGCCTATTACTCAGTATGCTTAATTCTGCTAAATTCCACTGGAGGATTCAATTCCCGACTTCTAGCTACTCTCATAGCCCGAGTTTGATTAATCCTTTTTGAAAGATTTGATATCCGTTTCCCAGGCATTTCGAAAAACTATCAAATAATAACAAATCAAAACTATAATTTTTTCGTTAAAAAATATGCTGTGACTTCGCTATCAGTGAGAGTTGAACATAGAGCTGGAATGGAAACCTAATAGTTTTGCTAGCTTATTAAATTTAAGGATTCTGAGAATATCATAAACAGTATAAGGAAAAAAAAATTATGAATACATTTGTTCTTAATAGCTTATCTACTACAGAGTGGTTCTTTTCTTTAAAAGAAATTGGAAAGAATAAATACATTTATTGGGTTCAACTATTTTTTTTATAAGCAGGAAACAATTTAGGAATTTTTTTAAAAAAGCCAAACTTTTTCGTGATGAAAATGTTTTTCTGCCAGGATAATATATTACAATGAATTCCATTAGAATAGTAAGATAATATTAAAATAAACACCGGAAATAAAAAAAATGAAAACAAATTATTCAAAAAGCTCAGGCAGATGTTTCATTTTTTTAGCAGATAAGTTAGTTTTTAAATAATAAAAAATTAACAACTCAATTAATCTGAATAAAATTTAGCCTATGTTATCACTAGACTGTCATCTCTGAGCTAAATTTCATCCAATTTCCTTCAGCCGTTCTGGCGTGATTGAACTCCATCACTCATCCGTCAAACTTTCACATTTATAATAGCAGTATAGATATAGATTTACTTAAAGAAGAAAAAAAAATTAAAAATTGATATTGTATAATCAGTAATGCTAATTTTTCTTTTTTTAATTCTAAAATTTTTTGACTACCGATTCAAAATGGAGTATGAAAGCATAAGAATACATTAAGAATAGGCTTTTTAAAATTCACCAAAGAAAAAATGTTTGCTTTCCAAGAGAATTTTTTTTTTACTATATTTACACAGCTATTGAAAGTTTTACTAGAATTAATCAGATCAAATTACTTAATTTTTAATCTCCCCTTAAACTTTTTTTTTTATTCAATAATATACATCTTTCTTATTAGGACTTAACTTATGATTCTTAGTAATTAATATTCAGCACTAACACAGTACAAATACTGGCATGAAAATAAGTATTACAGGCTTTTACAGGAACATATAAAATCCTTCAACAGATTTAACAATTACAAATAATTCTATAGAGAAATTTTTTTAAAAAACTCCAAATAAAAAAAATTACTTTTGCATAAAAAAGAAAACTTCCACCCTTAAAAAGTACATGGTACATCTAACTTATAGAAATCAATTAAATGCATTACATCTTGGAGGATTGTGGGAATAATGAATAGACACATTCATAATCACCAGCAAATATGATTACTGTCTACCCAAATAAATAATAGGCATCGAGATAACTATATATAGAAGAGAAGCAATAAAAGTACCCAGAAAAACTAAAAGTACCTGCAGTAAATATTATTTATACAGTAGCTGATTCATTAATTTCTAAAACCAGAATTTTATTTCTGATTTACAAGATAAGATGAATTTATTGTAAAGGGTTTAATAGACTCATAGAAATTCAAATCAGTCTGTTACGAAGCAGATATTTCTTTTAATGGTCAATAAATGGACATATAATATCAATAACCAGGACATATTGTACTTATATCATGTAAATGCAAATAAACATTTACCAAGAATTTTTGATACGTCATATCAGCTTCTCAACACAAAAACTTTAGCTCTATGAAGAAGATTCTATAAACAATTTACTCAGCATTGCAAAAAACATTACAGAAAATCTTTATGTTTTCTTCAGTAAATTTTTACAAAATCTTTCATATGCTTCAATAATTTTATGAATCAGCTGTTGAAAACTACTTAGTATAAATAGATAAAATTAAGTAAAAGAATACTATCCAATAGAATGTTGTAAGCCAATAAATGTGTATAATGAGGATGACCAGCATTACTGATTTTTATTATATTTGTTATGTATAAAATATACTTTTATATTTCATCATTTATGTACTGCTCAGTACATTCTTCATAGTATGCAAAAAATAGTGTTCATATTTTACAAAAATCAATAAAAATTAATGATTTAATGTTTATAAAATAAAACAAATCTATTATTTGTTATATTTTTGTATATAGCTATATTGTTTGTTATTGTATTTGTTAAAAGTTATTAGCAATAATAATTAATAACAAATGTTATTTTAGAGGCATTCCTCCCTTTTGATTAAAACAGCTATATTTGCAAATAATAAATCACCCAAAATTAAATACATTTGACATTACATCACATCTTTTATCACATTTATAAGTTTTGAAAAATAAATATCGCCATTCAACCTCTCATTGCATAAGGCACAAAATTTTATAAATTTACGCAGATGTTACATGTTAGTATTAAATTTTATCCACCAGCTCTCGTTAAAACATTAATGAAATATATTTTAATTGGATTGACAGGTACTCAAAACAGATTGCTTTAAAATTTGAGAGAAGTATACAAATTTTTAATAAAAATCATATCTTAAACTTCATTCATGTAGATCCAATGGATTTTGAGTTACACTTTTAACAGACATAATGGCTAAACTAATTTTTTTCAAATTTGAAGAAATCCAAAAAATGGAGATTCATCAAAATTTTAAGCTTGAACTGTTCCAATGATTATAATACTGTTTCCATACTCCATAGGTGAAAAAGAAAAATTCATTATGTTTGACAAAGTTAAACAAGTAAAATGACATAAGAATCTTAAATTCCTCTTTTAATTGGAAAGAAATCCCTGTAAATTTCCTTCTTCAAACGAGAGTTTAATTGTTATGAAAGGAAGGGGGGGTCTTACATTTTCCTATACTTGTGAGCTAAATTTAACTAGATAAAAGTTTGGATTTTTAAAAACTTGCCTAAAAATTTTATTTTTATTTACAGAATACAAATATGAACAAAAAAGGCATTACTGCTGTAAAATAATCTAGTTTTCAAAATGCTTAAATTCAATTCAATTATTTTTTGGATCAAGTAGCTTGCATATTATAATATATTTATTAAATATAGTTTTCAAAACTACAAAAATAAGAATAAAAACTATGAATTCACTACAAAAGAAAAAAGTTGTATATTTCAAATTAAACGCCTAGAGCAGTTGCAGTCATTCATTCAGAATTTCTAAACAAACAAAAACTTCCCTAAGTTATTCTAACTATCAAGACAAAAATATTTAAATAGAAATAAATGTCAGGTCTACCAAAATATTAATAAAAATAGTACTTTATTCTATTATGTTATTCAAGTGATAGAAATATCATGGACATCTAATTTTATTAATATAAAAATAATATGTGTTTACTTTAAAATATTTCTCTTGCCCTTACTTTAGCAATTATATTTTCAACTGAAAGCCAATAACTTTCAACCAAATTCAATTCCAAAGGAATTCCAAGGTAGAATTAAGTTTAGAATGAACTTGGAACTTTTCCATATTAAAAAAAAAAAAAAAACAGAATAAAATAGACTTTAAAAAAATTATAGGCATTTATAAACACAATTTAAATTTCCATCAAATTGTATCATTAACGAAACATTAAACTGTATCGTAATTACAACAAATCTCGTTTATGAATCATTGAATTGTACTGTAATTACAACAAATCTTATCATTTATGAATCATAGAATTGTATTGTAATTGCAACACATCTCATTTATGAACAAATATATGTTTATAAAGAAAACAAACATGTTTATAAATTTGAAAATAATGATTTCCTTCCCTTTGTAATTTTTTCATATTTTTTTTAATAATTAAAAAGATGATTACTTACTCTCAACAACCGGCCCATTAGTCAGTGCCACCTTGCCAACATTAGATGTAATACTGGAGGTATCGAGAAGTTGTAATAAAGGGGCAGAAGTTGTAGTTTGAACAGAAAAGTTTGATGAATCATTCTCATCACAGAATTCAGCAGATACAAGATGATACTGAGCTAAGGGTTTGCTGGGTGTTGGTGCTATATTGAAGCATGAGGTGGGTAAAGATGAATAGGAATGATCAGAATCTAACAGAACAATAGACTGCGATTCATCAGGTTTTAATCGCTCCAGCTGTTTCCTTTGCATTTCAAAGAGTTCATCCTCTTGATTTAGATAATTTTTTACAAAGTCCACAACAGGATTTTCATTTGTAAGAGTTTTATTGGTTGAGCTTTCAGCCCTGCATCTGCTGAATTCATTGGAAGCTCCATTCCCATTGTCTGGGTTTTCACTTTCGGTATTCGATGCTGAGGAGGTCTTTGGTCGGAAGAATTTCCTGAAAAAAATAAATAAGAGCCTACTATAGCACTGTCATGACAATAATTAAAACATGCAGTAAAAGTTTTTTAACTGCTCTATGATAACCATTAGCAATCTAAATACATAAACATTAATCAATTTTTAACTATGACATCTTTGTGAACAGAGACAGCATTTCAACAACAGCCCCAAAATAAAGGGCAAGGATCTAGATTGTTTACTGCGAAACACCTATCAAATCATTCAACTTTGAGTTCAAAAGTTAATAATGCTTCTTTTATAGAAAATGGAAAACTTGTAGCCATATTCTAGGTTTGAGGTACAATTGCAGCAATGACCATGTGGTTCTACTTTTTCTATTATTTTGCTTTGCATTCTAAAAATTATCCAAACAAAAATTGTTACTAAAAACAATTTACGGTTATAAAAGGATTAAGAAACAGATTTTAAAACTAGAATATACAGAATCCAGTTTTGCATATTGAACAAAGATACCTAAGCAGTAGTATTATGATTATTATAACTGATATGCAATACACTTGACCTTGTACTAGAAGCAAATTTACATATAATAATAACAAAAAATATTAAAATTTAAGAGGGGGGAAACAATAGTTTATAAACAAAAAGAAATTATAAAATAATATTAGTTAACCAAAATTCATTATATATCAGTACAGTAAAAAAAAAGGTTAAGAAAAGTAAAAAATATATATAGGAAAACTTTAAAAATCAAAAAATTTCTTTAAATATTCATAAGCATTCAAATAAGTACATCCACAGATTCATTAAAAAATGAACTTATCTTCCCAAAACAATATTAAATGATAATTTTAAAAAAATCACCTTAAAAAACCACTAAAATCTATGGAACAAGAATGAAAATTAACTTTAAAAAATTATTCCCAATCCTCATGTGAAATAAAATACTCAACTAAGTAAATATTCTCAATTAAATAAAATAATTCTGACAATATTTAGTCTTTTGACATTTTTATTTTATGTCATTTTGTTTTAGGTTATGTAAGAAAACAGAAAATTTAGATTCTTTTAAAAATGATTTCAGAAAGTCACGATTTGTTTTATTTGATAATTTACAGCTTACTTTTGATATATGATACAAATAATGTCATCTAAATCTTTACATATTATTTTCACAGGGAACATAGGAAGGAATCTTCACAATATTTCAAACAAGAGATACATAGAATTTAAAAGATTTAAAGATAATATAATAATAAAGATAATATATATCAGATAATGACATAATTTTTTGATTGATTTTTCACAAAAAGTTAATTAACCTTCTAATTTGCAAAAAGAAACTAATATAAATAATTCAGATTCAATGAGAAGCAAGAAAAGTTAAAACTAACATCTATTTATAAAAATCTGGGATTATTTAAAAGTTCCATATTATTTCAGATTTGGTACTAAAAATCTAAATAAAGGACCAAATCTGTGACTTACAGTCTAAACATACTGAAACCATTAATTTTTAAAAATAAATTTAAAAAATCTATGATTACAAATTTCAGCTTATGCAAGATTATTAATTTTTAAGTCGTTAACCAGTTTAAACTGGTTTGAAACAATCACAAGCCTTTTCTATTGACTTTTCTCTCTCTATAATAAATATATATAATGATAATTTTTTTTAAAAAAAACTTTCAATTTCAAATTTTCTTAACTGGCAAACAAATTTTTGGAGTTTGACCGATTTTGAGACAAAATAATAGCTATGTCTCAGTTCTAAGTCAACCTTTTAAAAATGCACCTGCTTTCAAAGAAGCATACATGACAATAACAATAATGCAATACTGGTCAATAATTTGCAGCATCCCATAATTTTTATTTCTTGCCAGTAAATTTTGGAAATTCCAAAACCGTATAAGCAAAACATTTTCCCAGATAATAATAGCAATGAATTTTAGATTGTTAACTGAAACACTAAATGAAAGAATCTTATAAAAATTGCAATAAGAAATCACTAGTGAAATAAACAAGAAATAGCTCAAGAATAATAATAATAATAAAAATGACTAAAAAAATGCTTAAGAATTATGTTAGCTCATGTCAACTAAAATATCTCAAGTCTTAAGCTGGCTTGCTCAAAATTGGGGGGGGGGGGGGGGTCATTTTAAAAATTTGGTAACTTTAGATTATTTAATTTTATCATAGAACTGTTTGAATGTCAAAATGAATAATAATAATAAAGAGAAAATGCACTTTTTTTTTTGTTAATAAGGATCTGAAGTAAGATGAAAGTAGATTAATTAACCAGCAAAAAATTATGACTAACAGTTATAGAAAACATCTTTCATTTAAGTTCATAAGCTGTTTCAAAATTAGTACTTAATTTCACATGAAAATAACAATTTTTGTATTAAGATAATTATTAAAAAAAGTATGCTTTTCTAAACGATTAAAAAATTTTCATGAAAAGTCAGATAATTAGAAATTTTAAAATTATACAAAAATAAATAATTAACTAAAATATTACACCTTCAGTTCTTGAAAGGGATGAATTTAACAAAAAATTTGAATTTGATATTTATATATAAATAATTGCAATGAATTACATTAAAAAAAATTATTCTTACCACTCATTTCTAATTTCTGTTATGAGTTCATTACTTGAGGAGAGACCGTTTGGAGGAGACAGCGCAATGTTGTCCAGCTCAGACAAATGGTCATCAAGCGGTGACCATGCCCGATCAAATACAATCCTATAATGCAACAGTGACTCATATAATAAACTTAACAAGTCAATAGAATGCAAATACAGGACATGGTCTACAGGAAAGAATACCAAAACCCCAGATTTATAGATATTTCATACCTAAAAAATAAAATATTTACTTAAGAATCAAATTAGGAAAGAGAAGCTACAGTGTTCCCCAGTGATTAAAATTAAGGTTAATACATGCATTTTAAATTAATATCTTTCGGAAGATTGAAAAGTATTAGCTTGAAAATGCACGATAAAAAAAAAAATGAAATGAACTATTGTAGAATCAGTTACTAACTAGTGATAATAACTAGAAATTTATAATGAAGTTTTTTTTTTGTTTTTTTTTAAAGCATTGGTATAAAAAATTTTAACTGAGAAATTGAAGGTTTAAGAAAAAGTGAAGTGATTTAAAGATACAATAATTGTCACAAGGAAATTGCCTTGTAGAGAAGAAACCTCGATAAGTAGCTTTTATACTGGAGAACACTGGTTGTAGACATTTCAGTCTAAGTGAATCCAAGGGATGGGTTTTGAGAGAGTATAGTTTTCTCCTCTTAACTCTTATAAATACCTATTTTGGTATTTACAATCCATGACAAATGTAAATGATATTTTTTTAATGGGTCCTGAATTTTAAATCTACTTTTCTTTATAAATAACAGCTAATAAATTATAGATCTTTCATTTTTAATCGCTCAAAACAGAAGAATCTTTCTATAGGAAGAGGATGAAGGAATAAAAACACATAAAGCCAGAAATCACTGGCTAAAGTCCTGGAAACAAACATGATTAATTATTAATGAAAAATGCTCATAAAAATTAAATATTATAGTTAAAGGTACCCAACTTAAAAGTTATTAATCACACAGTTCACAATTGCTAGAAATAAAAATATAAATGTAATTAACAAAATCTTACCTTCCACCTCTACCAATTCGCCGCCTGGCAAACCCAATACATGATGGTCGGTTATGAGAATTTGGTATGGATGTCAGACAAAATCTATACCTCTTATCTTCAGACCCACCTTCTTCAGCACTGCACCAAGGCCAGTTACCCAGACCTTCAAGGCGTGGCTGCAAGAGCAAGAAAAGAAAGGCTAAATATCTTAAATATACACACATAAAAACTAAATAGGAAAATAAAAGAATGTCATTTAAAATCTTACTTCATGGTAGTTGCAATTCTTTTTTCTCTTAAATGCATAAGGTCCATCAGGGTCATTGTCATCATCCTGGTCTGACTGACTCTAAAATTAGAAGGAAAAAAAATCAAATATAAATTTATTAAATTATAATTATTTAAATATTGTTTTATATAGCTAACGATATGTTTACAATACTTTTTCTAAAGTTCTTTTACTCTTTTTTTTTATGAGAACATCTTTGTTAAAGTCAATGTACTGAACACAGCCATGTTCCCATTTTATGACTAAATATTAAGCATGCCACTTTTTACTTGGTCCAAAAAAAAAAAAAAATGTTTTTCCACACACTTTAATAATCTTTATTAGAATGTGTCAACTGTTAGTGGAAATTTCAAATAGAAATGCTATTTGGAAGCCCCCCCCCTTCGGATCTATATAGGGGGTCAAAAGGAATTCGAATGCTTATTTCATTATAAACATACTTTTATAAAAAGAGTTATATTACTTTCAATAATTTATTGAAACTCAAAACTAATTTTACCCATCTATTTTAATCCCGATTTCTATCATAAATAAAAAGAAAAGCATTTTAAATTAAATTCAGAATTAGCAGATCAATTATGAAGCATACCTGATATACAACATTAATCTGCCAAAATTAGCATAAGTAGTACATTGTAGCTAGATAAGGCCCTCTAATCATGAAACTATTTTAAGAAGGCATTCAATTTTTCCGACAGATAACAGTATGATTTATCTTTAGCCTTTCTTTTAAGGAATAAAAAAAAATTTCCCCAATAAAATAGTTTGATTATGTAGCTTACCAATGACAAAACGTCTTCTTCTGAACTGACAACATCGCCCACATTCAGATCAAGACCATGACTGTTTGATATTGTCATCTTGGATAAACTACTATCAGGCTTCTTTCTCTTGTATTGTCTCTTCTTTGCAGGAGCACCTTTAACTGGCTGTTAAAAATTAAAACAAACTTTCAGAAAATAATAAACACTCTTTCTTTCAACACATACAATTTCAAATTAATAAACTGCTACAAAAATATTATACATATATTTATACCTTGCTTTTTGTTACCCGTGTTTCTGGTTTAATTACAACTTGACTACTATTTACAGGAATGAAGCTCTGCCTTTGGTGCTTGATTGCAGACACTTCTGCTAGTAACTGACCACTGAAATCTTGAGCCTGATACCTAAAATGCATAACTTAAATGTAAATAAAAATTCAGATTAAGAGAAACAGATTTAAAAATAGCACTAGTTAAGAGATTTCCTTATACCTCTTTTCCATGATCTCCACTGTCAAATGCAGCAGTTCTCGTTTAGTTTTTTCCCTACGTTTCACCAATTCAAGCAATGTACTGAAAATAAATATTCAATTATAAAATACTGTTTATGCTAAACAGGAAGCAAGATGATAAAAGAATAAAACTTACACAGCTCTACTAAGATCCCTACGAAGTTTTAGCATTTTTTCATAGGATGCCTCATCATTCTTTCGATTCTAGAAGAACATCAATCAAATTCAGAAAAATCATGCTTAATCCTTTTTATAAATGAAAAAAAAAAAAGGTAAGCACATGCTATAAGTACCTTTCGTGTTTGCATCTTTTCTGTTCGCCGCCTGAAGGCCACATAAGGATTGTTATTTGTTGATCCATCGCGTTTTTCTGTTTTTACTTGAGGTATAAGAGGATGTTGCTGCAAGATTTAAAGCATTTTAAGATAGTTTTATTAAATTACAATTCAAAAGTGTAAGCCAAAAAGCTATATGGAAAGTATCATCATAACATATGCAGGAAAAGTATTATTATAATAAAAAAGTATTTAAATGGATTTAACAAAAATATTTACAGTTCTTAGTCTTTTATTTAACCAGTAGTCATAAACAGCAATGATGATGTCATCGTCATCCCTTAGAAGAAGTTTGGCTTCTTTTAAAGTGATAACCTGGAAAAAAAGAATTTTCATTGAGTAATCGAAACATTTTAAGTTATTAGTTTTTCTCAGTTTGAAAAATTTATCTAAGATTTATATAATCTCTATAGTTGTTACTCGTAACTTATTTATCCTAAGTTAGCTCAAGAACAAAAATAAGCCAGAGAGAAAAATGTAATGACAGCATAAAGGTCACTTAAGAAACAAAGACAGCATTAATAAAGAGATGAGACAAATTTCAAAGCACCCTCCCCCATTTCAAACTGGTTTTTGAAATTACGTAAAACTCATGATATAAGAACAGATTTGAATATTATTCTTGTACAAGGTCCTTTAGTAGGAAAATTACATTGATTGAAAAATGACTATTAAAAATTTTAAAGTAAGCTGTCAAGAATTCTAGTTCTAAGAATTCAATTCTAGTGGCCTAGGAGGCTAAAAATATCATTAAAAGTTAGAATTAAATATTGTGTAAATCAATATAAACAACTACTATTGAAGAAACTTTTGTAAACACAAAACTCTACTTAAGTTATCAAAGCACACAAAGTTAGATGTATAAATAAGAAGGAATAGTAAAGTATATAAGAACTAAAATAAAACTCACTTGCTGCCCACTGCTCTTTTCTAATCTATCCATCATTTCTTCATATTGCAAAGGTCTTATATCCAACCTTTCAGCCTGCTGCGACAACCATTTTTCATCCTCAGAATCAATATCATAGTCCGGTATGTCTTGGTCCATTGAGAAGGCTGAAAAAATCTCAATTTTTAATTAAACAATTTCAAGTTCTTTAAACTAAAGTAAAAACACCAGGTGCTTAAAATTCAAGGAGTAAATATGCTCCACAATTAGTCCCCTTTCCTATATGGTTAAAACTATAATGCAGTTGTAACACCCATAGAACATTTAAAATTTGGTCAAGGTTAAGCAGATGAGATGCGAAATATTTAATGTATCACTAAAACATATTCAGTATAAGTCATTAAACATACAAAGAAATATTCACCAAGCCTTCGAATTTTCAGAAATTCATTTTATTTTTTACATATACAAGAATAGAGAAATTATACAATAACTTTTCAGCAAAATCATTTGATCACAGCATAAACATCCACGGAGAATCTTCTTGTTTGAAGTACAATAAAATTGAGCACAATTTTAAATACAGTGGATCATTTAAAAGTTGGTTGAATTTTTCTTAATAACATAACACAAATACTACAACAAAATTCTCATGTCTTCACATAAGATTGATTTACGACCATGGTTCCTAAAATGAAATGTGTGATATAATATTGATGGTTGAAGGTATGAAATTAAGTATTATTGCTTGCTTAATTGAAAGTTACTTTTATTCTTCAGAAAAGGCAAAATTCTCAACACAGTAAATTCTCTTTTTACATGAACAAAATGATGGTTAGTGGCAAAAAAAAAAAAAAAAAAAACAGTCATACAATACAGAAAGAACATCTTACATTGGGAGAAAAAAAATAAACAAAAACATGGATTTTTAGAGCATTATTTCCAAAATAATATGCAAAGGATTTAATTTCCACCATCACATTTGCTGAAGATATGAATACCTCTATCAAATAGTTCCAATCTAAATCCAGTCCTTTCAACAGCTATCTCATTATGTTCATTAACCAATCGGATAGCTTTAACTTATAACTACAAGAAAATTTAAAAAAAAACAGCCAATGATATTAGAAACTAATAAATAAGTTTTCAAAGGAAACGTTCTTAGAATAACATAGTTAATAATATCAATTGCATCTTTCTTTTTTTATATATAATGCTTCCTATTAGGATAGCCAGTCAAGCAATTTTAATAAAGGAAAGCAAATCAGTTTCACAAGTTTTCACCGTCAGTTATATAATTAAAGATATCTTGGATTCAGCCTGAACACAATCTGTCAGTAGCCTATTTTTTATCTAAAAAAGTTCCCTTCTAGTAAAATGAAGTCAAACCCTGTAAATAAATGAAACACTTACGCTGTACATGAATAAGTTGTCGAGAACTTTTGTAGGTTGCTGGATATAATTCATCTTTGATATTTTTTGGAACATTATATACTTCTGGAGTGGGTATGACAAGTTCCCCCGTATGCCCATATGCTTGTTGAGCTGAAATGGCTCTCTGAAGATGATGTTCCTAAAAAAGAAGCATTACAAAATCAGAATGATTTATAGAAGTGCAATTAAACAATTATAAAAATGTCCAAGATTAATTTATCCAAAATTTTTACTTTAAAAAATTAAAATTTGATTCGATTTAAGTAACAAGAAGTCATTATGTAGCTTTAATAAATGAGGATTCTACCTATCCAAAATAGTTACTCGATGTGAAGTAGTATAAGATAATGAGGATTTAATTGGTGAAAGTTTATCCATTACATACAAAGACACTCAAATTCTTTGAATCTGTAAATTTAAATGCAGGTAATAAAATGTTTTTATCAAATTCATAAGTCTTGTAAATTTTTTGAATCCAGCAATTTCAATAATGTTTTACTATGGATTTCAAGGTATAAAATAAGCCCCCCCCTCCCCGGTCATGAGTCAAAAATAATATAAAAAACAATCATAAACATCACCATATTGTTAAAGATAAAAAGAAATAAAATTCTTCAAAAAAAAAAGTGGCAATGCATTATTTTATATTAGGAAAAATAAGCACAATTCAAATTTTCACTGAGTATCAGACACCTCTACAAATCTTTTTTACCTTTACAAATTGAAAGAAATTTTACACAATGCATCTTCAGGTATTCATTGAAAACCCTTATTGTTTTAAGTGTTTAAATTCAGGGGACCTCTGTTAATTTTTTTGTTTATACAATTCGATTCCGTACCTTATGAAATTTCAATTCCTTCCATTTTATTAATTGCATATTAAGACATTTCTAATCAATAAATGGAATTTTAATAATCAAATATTTTTTATTTGTATGAAAATAAATGATTAATGAACAGTGGCAACTTAATAATGAAATGGTAAATGTATTGGTTTATTCTTTACAAGTATTAATTTCCATTAGTGTTACTTTATTGCCTATAAATCCTGCGATTTTTTTTTTACAATTAATCTTATGCAGAAGAAAATAGGAATTGTTTTTTTTTTAAATATCTTTTCTAGCAGAGATATTATTTTTTTAAGTGATAAGACATAATTGAAATACTTCTGAAAAGGGCATATTTAAATAAAAATAGTTCATTTGCCCACTTAAGAGGGTAAACCGTAACTAAGTTGATTTTAATTTACATATATTCTATTATGTACTATATCTGATTTTCCCCAAATTGTTTAAAAACAATGCCTTTTGTTAAAATATAAATTTGACCCTATATTATATATTCCTAAATCTCTTAAAATATTTCAAATTATCTAAATGTATTTCATATTATGAAGAAAGTACAAAAAAAAAGTAACTGCATTTTAAAGTAACCTTTTTCAAAATATCTAGACTTCATATAATTAAAATCAATAATTCAGAATCCCCCCCCATTCACGAATTGTGAATGGGGGGAACAATAGTCTATGGCACATATAAAGCTTGTAATAGACAAATGAAGCAGTATGCTCAAAAGATTATACAACAGTTGGTTAAGTACACACTAAATACATTGAAGGAAAAAGGTTAGATGATATACAGTAACATTATTTCAGAATGAAGTAGATTTATTAAAAACAGGATTTTTTTTACATCTCACACTGCTGCTAGGGATGATTTTATAAAGGTAACAATCCATGTGTAAAGGATTTAGTCAAATGACAAGTTATATTGGCGAGTTTGAAAAGATTGTCATAGACCAATGAAGAAAATTTAAATTTAAAGTAGTTTTGCAATTGCATCAAACATAATGAAGAATAGTTTTTTGAAACATAAACACAATCAATCAAACATCAAATTACATCTAATCTAACATTTTAAAGAAATCTAAAAAAGTCCCAAGCACAGGTGGTTATGTAAAAAACAAATTGAAAATGTAGGAAAATTTGAAAATAAGACCTATTTCTATCCATTTATGATTGTTTAACACTGATTAGGAAGGCATGTTAAAGGCTATTGCAGGGTGCTTTTTCATATAATATATAACGTTTAATATATTTCCCAATTAAATAAGGCTTCAACTACTGTTAGTTTATGAGCTTTAAAATGCAAAATGATGACACAACCTATTATAATACAATCAATCATAAAGCAGGAGAGGAAATTTTGGCATTTTGAAATTGATACGAATTTGAAATTGTAAATTTATACAACAATTTATGATTTTAATGATAATAATAAAAAGAAGAAAGTTAACTTTTAGAAATTGTAAAACTAGTATAACTGTCACAATCATCAAATCTATTACAGACTGAGTAAGAGTGGATTCAATAAGATAATAGTTTCATTTTCATCATTTATTATAAATGCTATTCTAATTATAAAGAATGTGCAAGTATTGTTTATAATAGCTCCTCATAATCACATCCAAGACTTACAATACCAAATTCATGAAAAATACTTCAAATTTGCATTAAAAAATATAGCTTAACAGCTGCGAGGGATTTCAAGAAACAATTTTATCACATTTCCCGACACTAGCAATTTTGCTTCCATGCTCTAAAGGATTATCATTATAATAAGCAAGTGAAAATTAATCCAATTTCAGACAATTCTTTCCTAAGTATCTGATTGTTTCCCTTCCAATCTTTGAAAAAATTAATGAATATTTTATGTCTTCAAATAAATTCTAGTTTTTCTAATATAATAATACACAACTTCAGTAAAATGTTTATAGATTTTTATACATGTATTTCTAAAACTAATCACTAGATATGTACTAATTTACAAACTATCGCCTGCATATAAACATTTATGTTTAAATTTCTATTTATGTGATAGGCAACTGTCCAAGTTCCCATTTTAAAAACTCACTGTTATAAAAATTATATGAAACCAAATAAAAAAATATTTGTATTCAGATTTGAAATACAGGACAGATAAATATGAAGGTTATATTTTTATGTAAATCTAAATCATATATTTTAAAATATTCGTTAGAATAAGAATACACAGTCTTTAAATTCTACCCCCTTTATTTTCTGAAAGCAAATAACTTAATTATTAATTTATCTAATATGAATTGGTAAATCAATAAATATTTAAGATAGTTTCATTATTTTTAAACACAAATAAAAATTTATATTAACAAAATGAAACTGATATTTTAAAATAAAAACTTTTTTGGATTACTTCTATAGATTTTAAGAATGCTTTTTAAGTTTAAGATTCTTTCGATTAGCTATACAACTTTATATATCAGAACAACCAAACATACAATATAACAAATTTATTCAGATAAAACCAAAACTTGCACATTTTAATCTATTTAGTTACAACAATAGTAGTTTACTTTAAATATAATTTTTTACATCTAAGAAACCACACAGGCAAATTTCATTTACAAGTAAATAATTTTAAAAGAAATTTTAAAAATAAAAACAAGTTTTTATTCATATTAATTCTTGTCCTCGTTAAATATGGTCATTTCTTATGTTTATTAATATATTAATGTATCATTTAGTCTTTCTTTTTCTCACTTTTTTACTCGAGATAGAAGGTACAAATATGGATACATGTTTCATGAATTAGAAATAATTTGAATTACACTTAAATGATTAAAGATGTTTTAAAAACGTAATTGCAATAACAAATCATAAATACATAACTGCAGGAATCAAAGAAATGAAGCTTTGTAGCATTCAAATGCTAGGCCAACTGTGAAACTGAATTCCAAAATCAGTTGTGCTTGTTTCATAATTCGACAAGATGAGTTAAAGTTTCTCAAAGTCTTATTTTGAGAACTTAACTTTCCCATATAAGAAATTGGTCATCAATTCAAACTCAATGCAATTTTGTGTTTGAAGGATAGATCTTTAGATTAAAATTTGATGACAAAAACCATGATATATATACTTCAATAATAAATAAATTAAATGGTCACAAGGAAAATTAACACAAAGTAGTGCCCTGAATTTAAAAATAATTTAGTACATTTTATATACAAAATAAAATATTCGAGCATTCTTCACCATTGAGGTTTATGGTAAAGTATTTTATATTATATATAAGCAAATTAGTTTTATTTAAAAAAAAGACACAAGATAATTTTGTTATTTAAACAAATTGATATCATTTGTACCCCCTCCCCCCATCAAACGGCAAATACTTTTACTTGAAGTTATCATCATTCCTTAGTTTAGCATCATAAACTCTCGCACAAATTTTTGTATAAAGGAGTAACCCTGGGTTTAACCCTTAAATCTAGCATTTTTGGTTTTATGTTAGAGTAAGGTCCTGTTTTCTTTGTTTTTTAAACCACTAAAAAAACCTTACACTATTAATAGTAGTATTTCGAGCCCTGATTCGGTGAAAGGATATTTTTCTTTTGCAACTTTTATTTTAATAACCAACAAATAAAAACAAAACAAAATAAAAGACTTCCAAAAAAATCCACTTACTGATGACCACAACACTAACAGAATCATTCTAAAAAAGATAATATTTGGAGCTGCTAATCATAACATTCTTTGTAGAAAAGTGAAGACAAGAAAGCCCTAATTAATCAGCAAGTCACACTCACTCCAACCTATAATTGGAAGAACTAAGAAAATTTGACGAAGAATTGAAAGCTGACAACAGTAGTATGGTATTTAGATGAAGTTAACATAAAATTAAAAAGGAATGTATATACAAATTAAGAGAAATAAATGTAATGAACTTTGAGTGATCTTGATTCAACAGCAGAGTAGGTAGATCATATAATAATAAATTGTGGAAGCTGCTAAAAAATTTATGTAACAAATTAGCTCCAGTTGAAAAACTTAACACTGCTCAGTACAGATAGAATTATAGCCCGAAACAGGGAGCAAGTTACTAACATTTTAGGCATGCATTATTAAAATTTAAATAGACAGAATTTTAATCATAAGGGAAAAAGTTAAAAATCAAGGGTAGTAATATTGTGCAACCCTTGATTTCTGTGGCTGTCGTGACAGCTTTCAAAATGGAATATCTGTTTTCAACAAGGGCTTTATTATCCAGGTACCAGAGGCTAGGATCTCCAAATCTATCGGATACCTCTGATCCGATGGTACCTATGACTAAGTGATAAGTAATTTGGGTCAAAGAGGGAGAACAAGGCTCCTGAATATTATTATTCTTCTGAGAATGGGAAAGAACTATTATAATTCTTATACGAATCTCTCCAAGGAGACAAATTCTCCAGAGTTTTAGAACAATTGCCCAGACTCACAAAATTATTGACGAAAATGATTCTGAGAAGAATCACCTTTTATTTGAATTCTCACAACCTCCCTTCGAAAGAACAATATGGATTTGGAGAGGGATGTAGTATAATAGACCAGGTGTTTTACTGATTAGAGATATCCATATCATGAAACCTAACCACATTGTAACAGCCTTCTTTGGTCTATCCAAGGTTTTTAATAATGGTGCTAAAAACTAATTATAAAACTATTCAATATTTTTAGAAGGGCTATAACCTGGATTTATGCACTGACTTCTTTAGGAATCAACTTATGAAACTGAGGTTAACAGTTCCTCTTTAGAAAGCTTTAGACTATACTAAGGAATTCCTCAGGGCCCTATCCTGAGCCTTGTATTATATACCCTCTTTCCAGCAAGAAAGCATGTTATTCTGAGAATTATTAAATTAATTTGTCGATAATATTGTAATTTAAAATTGATTTGAGACAGCTGGAGACATTAACCTTGCTACTGACAAACTGTTAAAAACCAAAAAATCAGTTTACACAAATTAATCAACAATTGTGTTTTTCCTACTAATAGAAAGTTATATAGATTTCATCCTCACATATTGAATAAATCTCTCATAATTATGAAGTATCTAAAAGATTTTGGTTTTATTCTGAATCCTGATATATTGATTAATAAATATAGAGATCTTGTGTAGACATTTAGGAGATGATTCACCATTATAAAACATAACTCAGGAATAACTGGGGTGCTAACACTACTACACTCAGAAAAGCATATATTTCTCTTATTCAGCCAATTCTAAAATACAAATGCCTAATTTTTTTATTTTTTTTCAGATTCAAATTTGTAGAAACTTGGTTCATCACAACATGATACAATTAACATGTAGAAACTTGATTCATTGGATCTACAGAATTCTTGCCCAAATGACATTATGCTTTTTGAAGCAGATCTGTAATCCCTAGGATTTAGAAGTGCCTACCTAGTTAAACACTACAATAAACTTTGCAATCTTGGTACACGAAAGTCCAGCTTTTCTCTTAATTGGGAGGAACAATCATATACTCAAAAGAAACAATTCATTTAGTCAAATACTCACTACCAAAAATGTCAAATGATGCTGTTCTACAGCACTAGACACAATGTTTCGATCCATTTAAAGTCTTACTAATGTATTTTAACAAATTGATCTTTCTGTTTAAAAAAAAAAAGCAAAATGATCTTCCAACAACATCAATGGAATAAGAGCAGTTGTCAATGGGTCAATCTGACTCTTAACTGTAATAGGCAGGATTAGATTACTCTTACTTGCTTTCTCAGAAAGCACACCAGAACTATGAAATATTTTTGGAGTTACAAATGCTTTGAAATCTGCCTCAAGTGTTTTACAGAAAAGACTTCATCTGATTACATTGTTGTTTTCACCTTGACAATCCACAGCTAATATTGGACTGCTTAACCTCTTTGAGTCGAGGTGGTTTAAGCGTGAAACCACCACCTTCTAAAAATTATTTCTTAACAAGCAGAGGTATCTGATTGAAACTAAAGGCTAAATAATGTTTTTAACATTAATAATGTAATTGACTGTAGATATCAGTAAGCTAGTTCATAACCCTCTTACAAAAAAAAAAAAAAAAACCTCTTTTTTTAAAGCTTTTTTTCAGTACTTTTAATTTTTTTTCAACAAGCAAACAATAAACAAACTCAAAATACCTTCATAAATGTGTTGTATGAAAGTTATCTGCAACTTACATATTTTTTTCAAATCGAATCAAGAAAAAAAGTCCTTTATGTCCGAGATCTTTTCAGGTGATTTAGGGACATACCACTGCACTCCTATGGGATGAGATTCTTTACCACTTGAAACACATTAGTGAAGCCAATCTGTTTTTCTTCTACTGAATTCATTTGTCAAGTGGTTGATCATTTATGGGGATTTTGCCATTAGTTTTGTCGGAGAGGAATTTACTTACAATTGAGTAAGGTTTATATGAATAAGATGGCTGAGATTTTCACTACTATTCTTCTTTATTAGCCAGTAACTATATTATGTGGATGTTAAATATATTTCTTAATAAAAAAATTTTCTTCCTATTTTTTTTTTATAACTTGAATACAGTATTGATTGTTTGTCATGCAAAAAACGAACCATTGTTAGTTTTATCTAAGGATCACTTGTTATTAAAATTGTTTATTTTTCATTTATAATTTTTTGCATGCTGTAAGATTTTATAAATAGTTTTTATTCACAATATTGAACGTTTTAATGTTTCCATCAAAGAACAATATAAAAAACAATTTTTTTTAAAAAAATTAATTCCTACTTTAGGTTAACATTTTTTTTATTTTAGTTACTTTATTAAATATTTACAATTAATACATATAAATTTTTATATAAATATGATAGAATCACAATATTAAACTGCAAAATAAAAAGTAAATTTCTTCGCAAATTCCTATTTGCCTTTTTACAAATTCAGTCAAAGCAACGTGAATCTAATGCCATACCAACCAGTATATCTCGGCTTAATAGTTACGATTGCTGTATATAATTTATCAAAAAATTATTCTATTATTACATTTTTAATGCCAATTGAGAACTCAAAGCCAATTTTGGCAAAGCAAAATGCATGATTTATCTACACCATTTGGGGTATTACAATACAGATTAGATATTACTAAATTTCTTTATTCTGTATTATTTTAAGATGAAAGTACTTCAAAACGAATTGGTGGAAAAATCGATTAATTAACAATGTTTAATTTTAAATGCATCAAACATTAAAAAATAAATAGAATTGTTTGAAATGATTGGCCGAAAACATGTTAAGCCTAATCTCAGTGTGTGGGGGGAAGGGGGAAATTGAATTCACTACATATTTAGTAGTACTTAAAAGAAGATTTTTTATGAAAGTTAGTTAATTACTAAAAAACTAATGAATTAATGTTTGAATAAACAGTATTAACATCAAACGTCATCTACTGCACATTTGAAAAAATGTACTTGACCTTTATTGGATGATTGAAAATATTTTCTTAAGATTGAAAATTTTAACATTATATATATATATATATTAATAAAAATGGTTCTCGAAATGCGTTGCTAAGCGCAAAACTAGAGAACGGCTCATTTTTATTTTAATATTTTCGTTAAGACACGAGGATGGTTCTTATGGAGAGAAAAAATTAAAAAACTGCGTGGAAAATAGTTAAAACGACACTTTTCTTACTTTCCCGCCAAAAATCTGCAATTCCTTCCCCCACACCAACTGAGTAAGATAGCAGGAAGTAATAAATTATGATTTGTTTAGAATGAAATACACAAAGTCAGTTGGTTTTCATTCATAGATAATGGGATGTTTAAAAAAGAAAGAAAACAGATGCTTTTATTATTAGTCTGTATGGATATTTAATTTATGCCTGCTCAAAATTCAGTCTGGGCAGGGAAGAAAAAAAAAGAATAACAAAGTGAAAATAGGGTTTGTAGAAACAAAATTAGTGAAAAAAAAAAGGATAGAAAAAAAAGGAAAAGAAAAGGATGTGTGTGTTTCAATATTATTTCCTCTGTGCGCGGCGTTTTCCAAGCTGTTTTTAAACTTTCGCATCTCTTGAAAACCAATTATGTCTTTATTTGTTTAGTGTGTTTACATTCATGAAAATTTGAATCTCATTATTCTATAAAAACGTAGAATTTTAGACCTTTCCCTCCACCATGTAAGTAAAATATCAATTCCGGGACAATCATTGCTCGGATAGAAAGGGAAAGATGAATAGCACAATGAACAGAACATCTGAAGAAAATAATACTAAATAATACTCTAAATGAATTATATGATTATCAAAATTTGTTTGGTTTAAAAATATTTTGATGAAAAACCTGTTATGAGACACAGCTACATAAAATATTATATGAAAATTTTTGCAAATATTAATACTGGCGAACCGACTGGTTGCCAAAGGCGGCTAGTATATATATATATATATATATATATATACATACTAGCTGACCCGGCAAACGTTGTTTTGCCATATAAATAATTTCCTAGCATTCCGGTACCCGGCATTGCTCGGGTAATGGAATTAGTAGGGGATAATAGTGCTACGTGCACTTAGTTACGAAATTCCTCTATAATAATTACTTATTGTCTATAATTTTTTCCTAATTTTGGGAGGGTCCCGGCGCCCCTGGATTCCTTATATATATGCCCTTGTCCTTACCGATCCTTAAGGATGCTTTTAAAGTAGTTATTTTCTTTTCAAACGCAGGCTATCTACATTTTATTGTTATACCTGTGTTTAAGCAAGAACTTCTTTGTATACAACATTTTTTGGAGTTTTTTTTCTGTTGATAAATTCATTAAGCTGCTAGATGAACTGATTCGGGAGAAAGCTACATAAAATTGGCCGTTTGAAAAACATTCTCCTCTTAAATTGATCCCTGCTACTTTTAATTTCTGTCCTTGTGACTTATTAACGGTTATTGCAAAGCAAACTTTTACGGGAAACTGCACTCTTCTAAATTCAAAAGAATACCCCGACGGAATTAGTGGACTGCGGGGTATTAAAACCAATACTCCTCGAGCACATCCAGTAATAATCGTAGCTTCAATTACATACTTATTAAGTCTAGTCATTCGTAGTCTGGTGTCATAGCATAATTTAGGTGGAGGAAGGTTTCGTAGTTGCATTACTGGTGTCCCAACTTTCAGGTGAAGTATGCGAGGTGGAAAAACTGGAATGAATTCATAAGACGCGTAATTTTTGCAGGATGGTTTTCAAAATTGATCAGGATGTGCCAAAGCAATGCCAAATTATACAAAAAAAATTTAGTCTCATTTTTATGTATCAATGGATAAGATTTGTAATGTTGAAGAGGGAAACCCAATAAACGACAAAATAATTTTTAAATGCGCAATTTTCCATCAGATTTTTTCAGTCTTTCACACGATTTTGAAAAATTTATCGAATTTTATGTAAAAAAAATTTGATTGAGTTATCTTGAAAAGTTTCGGCGTAATTCAATATTAAAGCGAAATTTTGCCTCTACGTTAAAAAATTCGTCAAAAATTCAGTTTTAAAAATTCGATTTTTCAAATTATATTGCAGAATACTATATTGTATTGCCTTTCAGGAAACATATTTTCTGTATTTTTCCAGCTAAGCGTCTATTTTACAGGGCCGTTCAAGAAATAGACCCGCCAAAATGGACCTTTTTAAAAAAAATCGATAATAAATTTTTGCGTCGACATTTCGTAAAATAAATTATATCTCCGTGGTTTACGATAAAAATTCCATCCGATTCCACAGCGATATTGAGTATAAGTTGAACAGACGCGTAACGATGGCAATTTTAAAAACGTGGTTTTACTGGACGAAAAGGTACTCATGAGCGATCGCTTCTCCGGAAGGCCGGGTTTCACTCGGAAAGTAACTTTACAGGTTTTAATTTCACAGAAATTAAGGGGTTTAAATTAATTTCTCCGGAACTAATTGATATTTCGGGAGGAAAAATAGATGTTGGCCGATTCTCATAGATACCGGATAAGCACAAAAAATTTCCTCAAAATCGGTCAAGCCGTTTCGGAGGAATATGGCAACGAAAACTGTGACACGAGAATTTTATATATTAGATATAGGGAGAGTGAGAAACAATAGTAGGAATTGAATAAATAATGAATTTAAATGTGTTTATTAGACATGCAAATATGTTGTTGGTGCACAGTATTACTTCTGCTAAACCAGCCATTTCATTTTGCAGTCTACTATAAATTTTTTCAAGGCATCTCCCCTCCCCCTTTTCTGAGACCCTAAATATGAAAATAACAATTTTTAAAAATTCAGAGAATTTATATTTGCGTTCATCAAAAGGTTAAGGGCACACAATTTCAGAGATGATATCGCTCTGCTGTTCGGGAAGTGCAACAGTTCTTTAGTTGCTATTTATGATGTAGCTAATACTTTTCCCAACATGCCATTATATTATTCTGATTTACCTCTCCAGCATATATGGTTTGGCTGGCAGTGGGAATGCTGACTTAACGTGTACCCACCTTTATTAATATTAGAATTCATTATCAGAATTACTTTTCATTTATTCATTGTATTTTTCGGAACACGCAAAAGACTAGCAATTTAAATCCCGAAAAAAAATCCCTGAACATTACATGCAAAATTAGAAAATTCGTTAATAGCACTCGAGTTTGGGTTTTAATAGAATAACAATAGTTCATAGTTATAATGGGTAGGGAAGTAAACAAGGAAAGGAAGTAACAATTTAAAGTTACTTGAAATAATATATTAAAAGAAAGTACATATTTATATATAAAAAAAATTTGGCAGTTTAGAATTCAACAACAAAAAAAATGTGTAATAAAGAAAGGTTAGACATTGTTCATATTGTTTAAGCTGCAAAAATTAAATACTCAAGTGAAATAAAATAACATTTTCATTATCATAATGCAAAACATTTAATGATTAATAATTACGAAAAAACATTATATAAAGCAGGGATGCACAACCTATGGCTCGTGTAGCCCACAAATGTTGCTAGTAAAACAAGCGATTTAAAATGCAATGAGTTTTTCAAATAAACAGGGGGGAAATGATATGAAAACTACTCTACATCAGAATAAATAATTTACAGTTGTTCATTAAGTTTATTTACTTATTACACAGTTTTTCAGTTTGTCCCCTTCATGGCTACCAGCGAGTACAAGTTTTCATATAGGAGAAGCTCGTTGACGTGAACGTGATCAATCTAATAAACAACACAGTGTGGTTTTGCTAGCAGATTGGTTATTTTGTAATCACAGTTACAAAATGGATGAGTTATTCTATTTTGATTTCATATTTTTAGTTCAGTATCATTTACTTTATAAAGGCATACAGAAATATTTTAGTCAAATGAGATAAAAGGAAAGTTTATTTACCCTTTCAAGACTCTCATAAAT
This sequence comes from Argiope argentata, assembly GCA_026289955.1. Classification (NCBI taxonomy): domain Eukaryota; kingdom Metazoa; phylum Arthropoda; class Arachnida; order Araneae; family Araneidae; genus Argiope; species Argiope argentata. The sequence goes on along the minus strand of JAOUZG010000678.1, from coordinate 4,193,218 downwards.
TCCAAGATTCATGAACAGATAAATATTATTTTGTCCAGTACAATGATACTTTCACATGCCTAATATGTACTTTCAAGATTGCAGTGCCAAAAGTGTATAACATAATGCAGCATTGTGAGATGGAACAAACATTTTGCATCTAGGAAAGGATATGAACAATTCCAAAAATTCGTTCAGCAGTCAAGCAAATTTTTTTCAACAACAGGCATCTGAATTGGATTCATATGTGGAAGTAAGCTTCGGTGTTGCTGAAATTATCGTTAAAGAAGGTCGACCGTTCACAGATGGGGGGGGTTATTAAAAAACGTTTTTTAATTGCATCAGGAAGACTTTGCTCTAAAGCAAAAAAGAAATTTGAAAATATAAGCTTAAATAGAATGACTATTCAAAGAAGAATTCGACAGTTGAATGAAAAGATTGAAAATTAAGTAAAATCGACTGCTTTAAATTTTGTATATTTATCTTTAGCTGTTGATAAATCTACAAAACATCCATGGCACAATTACTTGTTTAGATCATGGAAATGGCAACACTTTTTATGTCACTTAAGGTGTTATGTTGAAAAATGTTATGATTTGGAATGTTTCCTATGAAGGGGGAAAAAATGGAAGTGAACTTCTTTCCAGTTTGATAAATTTGTACAATGCAGCTTCCTTAAGCATGAACAATTGTGCTAGCCTTATTACAGAGCAAAATCCAAAACTGGTTTAAAAAATCAGAATGGTTATACTGTGAAAAGAATGCCTTGCCCAGTGTGGTGTAGAACTGTTGCAGTTTCATTGCATTATTCGCCAAAAAAATTTATATGGTAAAGAATTAGGATTTATAAAACTAATACAGTGCGTAACTGTAGCACTCAACTTCGTAGTAATTGCCTCAAACATAGGAAATTCAAAGAATTTTTAAAGGAATTTGTTGGTCTGCTTTTTGTAATTCTTCAATATACAGAAGTTAGATGGCTCAGCCAAAGAGTTGCCCTTAAATGTTTTATGGAACTATTTGAGGAAATTGTTACATTTATAAGTGACAATGGTAGAAATACTGGACAGTTAAAAGAAGCAAGTTTCCAGTGTGATTTGGCTTTTCTTACAGACATAACAGGCCATTTGAATGATTTCAAAACAAAATTACCAGGAAAAAAATCAATTCATTTTTTAATTAATAAATAATGGAAAGGCATTTAAAAAAAAGTTATGTTTGTTTCATAATAAACTGAAAACTAAAAATTTTACACACTTTTGAAACAGCTAAACCTGCTTGAAAAATTTCCACATTGAAAATGCAGTTTGAGGATCAAATTGAAATCTTGAGTAATGTTTTGATGATCGTTTTCCCCCCCATGATTTTGCTAAGTTCTAGCCGGGCATAAGTGAATTATCTAGCCGGGTAATTTTCTGCTAGCCGCGCATAAGTGAAAAACCACCAAATAATGTAGAATTCTGTTGACTGTTTAGTAACTTGCTCTGCTTGACAACTTGAGTTTGGTTCACGATTGGCAACATTTGCACTCAGTCAACAGAAGAAAAAAAAGTTCCCCCTTTTGGCTAATTCATATAGCTGGGCATCGATTTCAGCTGATTTTTTTTTTTTTAAATTTAGTTGCATTTTACTACTTACTCTCTATTACAACAATTTCATATCCAAAGCTCTATAGTATTTGTTGAATTTCTTTTCTTTCCTCCGAACTTTTTTCTACTTTTCAACAGATTCATAATACTTTGAACATGCTAATTTAGCATGCTGAAGTAAATCTTTGGAAATTTCAATATTTAAATCATCTCCTATTCATTACCTATTCTTGGGCCAAATAAAGAATCCTCAGAACTGCCATGTGACAACAGAAAAATTATTTTTACACCTACTCCCAAATCAAGAAATTCTCCTGACTTCAAAATATTAGAATGGAAATCAGCAAAATGAACTTTTTCATTAAATGAACTAAACTGATTTTTGTAATCATTTTAGTTTTTTTTTTTTTCAGAAAAATTACAAATTGGATTTTTTGTACTTTTGAATATGAAGGGGTAATTAGTGCTTCGAAATAAATAAGTTAAAGCAAATCAGCCATTCAAATCCCCACCACCACATAACATTGCATTATTCTTCTATAAATGTGAATTTAAACAAAGAGCAGCTTTTAAAAACAGCAACATTTTCAAAATTGCTGTCAGATATCTTAATTGTATTTACAACAAATATAAAGAATTCAATTAAAATTCTCTCTCTTTTTTAGCTTCAGTACCTACATTAGTAAACAAACATCACATTCTAATTACTATTCAAACCTCGCTTACTCTTCATAGCTGAAGATATTTTCCAATAGCTGAAGATATTTTCTGTATAATTTACATAGGAAAGTGTACATTCTATATTTTGTATAATTTAAACAAGGAAAATCCAAATATAAATATAGATTTAAAAGCAGAAACGTACATTGACACATTGATTACGAATGAATATTTGTGCATAAAAAAATGTGAATAAAACTTTCAATTGCAAATGCTACCTTTGAATGGATCTATGGTTGTTACTCATTCAATTCAGATCTCGTGGACAAAATTATTGGCAGGTGATTTATTTTATTATAATGCTTGAACAAATGATTTTTATCATCAAATAATGCCAAATTTTACTGACAAGATTGGATAAAATTTAGAAGGAACTGATAAAATGATCCTAATTCAGACAACAGTTCAATTACAGCAAGACATATCTGAAATAACTGCAGAATTGCTACAAGTAAAAAAACAATTGCTTTCAAATCGGCAACAAACTGCAAAACATTGGAACTCCTACATGAAACATTTTTAAAGCATTCATAGAAGCAACAATTATGATTGTTCTTCAAAGTTAAAGATGTCCTTTTTCCACATATTTCTACAATTCCAGCAGGAATGCTATTTCAACTTAAGAGATTGCAATTCCCAATTCAAAACTCAATCTCTAGAATTGTGGGATTTCAATCTACACATAGTACTTCTCGCACAAATATTTATATGTTGCATGTTCTGGAATCAACAAACTAGGCCATATCTGCCCAGATAATGAAAATATATATATTGTATATCAAAAAGTATTGCAATAAAAATCATATTACAAACAATAGTTATCTTTTCCATTAAAAGTAGACCACGATACAGCAACATCTGGTCTGATAGAATTAATCTAAATTCAAACATTACACTCCGAAGATTTAACAATTCAGAGAAATTTAAAGACATTAAATTTATTAAAATCACACTACCATCTTGCCAAGCATTTCAGAACAACTTTTTTTTAACAATATAGGTATGCTTCTAACATCTTAAATAAATTTATCACATTCTAATAAATATTTTGGCAAGTTTTCACTGTTACTATAAATATCTGAAGTATTGTTTCGATATCTTTTCAACAATATATTTATACAAATCTAAACACTATGATGCATAATTATGCATGATAGGCATCATAATAGTTTATGCATGATTATTATAGGCATCATAATAACTATGCACAATAGGCATCATAATAGTTTAAACTGGCAAAAAGTAGGAACAAGAAACACACTATAAGTTAGATTTTTTAGCGTGTTTAAAAATACAATATATGTAATTATCAAGCCTAGACAATTTGAATCAACAGTAATAAGATTCTAGACGCAAATATATTACAAGCATACAATCAAAAACAATAACTGGACAAGAGTCAGTTCTTTGCCTTTACTTCTTAACCCTTTTTAAGGCTGTGGTAAATATCTTACCACCGCCTTAAAATATTTAACAAATATTGTAGCTCCAAAACTAATGAGAAACGGGAAAAAGTGTCATGATCAACATGTAATGTTACTTTGTGTTCAGCATCTTGTTATGTTGTTTCACCATAATAGTTTAAAATATTGCATTTGGTAATTTACATTGTATTTGGTTTTTCTACCACTTATTTCATGTGTAATTAATACATTTTAAATTTTGAAATAACTAATAATAAATAGTTTTACAAAAATCACATTTACTTGTGAAATTGTTAATATTTCATAATTTTCTATTGAATAAGTCAGCAAAATGTCATTGATGTTCTGAAAAATGGAAAATATGTGTTTCCACCCCTGTAATAACTACAACCCCAACAACAAAATTTTAACAAAAACACTTTTTTTATAATAAATGAAATTCTTTTTTCCAAATATAACGTAAAGTGAAAATTTTGAAAGAAAACAGCTTGTGCCTATTAAAGGGTTAAAGATATCAATAACAAAAATACGAGGCAACATTTTTGTAAAAAGTTAAATGCTGCAAGATGGTATAAACATTCTACATAATAACCATGTAACATGTAAATACATATGATTAGTCATAAATTGATAAAGCCTCATACAATGAATGGGTGTTTAAAACTATTTCAATAAAAAGTTTAAAAACTAATTCATGTTTTAATATTTTCAAATTAGTCAATGTTTGGATATCAAATATGTTTAGGAATACACATGTGCTCTTCAATATCCTTTTGAGATGTGTAGTAAAGGATAAGTTACATAATATAAGTTCTTCAAAATTTAAATTCAATAGAAAATATATAAAAAAAATTTCTAATATGCATAAACTATGACATCTATTGATAAATATATTTTGAAATAATCATGGTTTATTTATTCAATAATTCTTTATTTTTTGAGTTTTTCTACAATTTATGAATATAAAGATCTATAGATACAGGACAAATTTACCTCCTTAAACAAAATACAAAAATTGAAAGCTTATCATTCCCAAACATAAAAGTCCGTGAAACATTAACATTAATTAAATTTATCAAAAAAATAATGTCTGTTGCAACAAATAAAAAATGTCTGTTGCAACAAACAAAATGCAAACTAACAGAATTGGATATCAGGTTTTCACAAAGCACTAAAAAATTTGCAAACTAATACAATAAGAAATTTAAAGACAAAAAGATTTGAGATATTATACTTAAAACCATAAGTTGGCTAGGGTACGTGCAAAATTACGATTTTCTTATAAAGCCGTAGGAGAAAAAAAATAAAAAAAGTGTTAAATTAATTCTATCTGATCTCTTATAATTAAAATAAAAAGTATGTTTGCTTCAATATACAAAAATTAGAGCAATTTTACTACAATTTGTACAAATTGTCATTCTTTAATTTTGGTATTAAATCAGAACTAATGCTTAAATTTTTCCTTAAATTACAGAAAATAAATTGCACACTCCAATTTACTCTCATAATAAATTTTGCGAAACAGTATTTTAGCAGAAGTTCACTGCAAAAATTTTAAGTGAATATAATATTAATCGGATATTTTAAAATCTGATTAAACTAGTAGCATATTATACAAGTTGATTGCTAAAATGTATGCTACAAATTATGTAGTCAATTTAAAGTATGGAAACAAATTTTTTATTACAAATTTAAATTTTGAAGAGATGTAGAAGAATCAATATGTTAATTGATAATTACTCAGAAAATAATAATCAAGAAATGTCATAATTGGCAACGTGATTTTTAAACACATAATTTCGTGCTAAACAAAATTAGTCTTAAAAGTTCAAGTGGCTAAATTATTTTCCTCTAATTAATAAGAGTTTATATTAACAAAATCAGTGTTCATATTTTTTTTAAAAAAAAGTAGCATTTGTAAATATAAATAGTTATACTCATTGTTTACATTGGAGCTTGAGAGAAAGTATTTCAGCGGTGGCAACAGTACCTTCTAAGTGACATGTAAACAAATGAATATTATAATTTAACTTAACAAAACACCCTCCACGAGTGTAAAATAAGCCCATCAAACAATAAAAACACGCCCTCTGAAGCATATAAAGCATACTTTTAAGTATATTTGACAATTTTCTTTAAATAATTTATTTTAGGCTTACGGTACAATGAACAATAAAAATAAAAAAAATCAAAAATGGCTGCCGCCTGACTACTTAGTACACAAACAAATTATAAAAACGAAATCATATATCTTGATGAGGCTTGATTATGTACATTTATAGATTAGAAAGACTTCCGATTGCGACTTTTAAAGTTTTACAACGATGTCTTAAAGTTAAAAAATAAGTTAGTACAAATCTCATTTAAGAACCCGCCACAATGATGAATTAACCAATCACAAAGCAGCATGAATTTTTATGCATATTACTTACACATTCTTCTTCTTTTTCCATTCCAGTGGGCATTTGGGGAACTGCCCGATTAATAGTTGTGAAATCCTGAAATTCAGGAACATCGTCCATATAATATATGGGCATGGGCTTTGAGGCGTCCAGCGCCCTAGCCCTAAACGACAACTTACTCATGAGTACAACCGTCACAAGTCCCTACGAACACGAGGCTCGTTGAAAAAACGGCTCGGTGCGAGTTTAAAAGCCCGTTTACACGGGAACTTTTGTTCCTCGAAAGAGTTCGGAATCCTTTGATGTTAATCCATGACATTTTGATGATTTTCGAGCACAGGAACAACGTCTAAAACAACTCTTAACTTCGACTTCTTAGAACGTTTTTCTCCGTCCATAATGGCGGACGCCATCCATTCTTCCCACAATATTTCCACAAAAACTCCGCGCATGGCGCCATCTGCTAATAACAGAGGATGCGTGTATTTCCAATAATCGAAGTGATGGCTTGAACATAGCTAAAATTACTTTTTAAATAATACTCAAAAATCAAGTTTAAAATAAGAAAAATCTTTATTTATAGTTTCTAAATTTTTTTAATTGAAAATATTTATCATTTGAAACTGAAAACTGATTTTTGAGTTTTCCAGTGTTTCGTCCTGAAGTTCTTTGATGAAGTAATGCGTTTTCACGTAGCTATTCAAAAATTACAATTATACATTTAAAAATCTACCAGTTGTAATAAACCTACTGGAATTTTCTTTGGAAACTTTTTACAATTATATTATGATTTCAAACATAACTTTTTGAGAATTTTTACTTTTTCACACCAGAGCTGCACTTGGACCCTTATATAATGTATTGGAAAATACAACGTATTTCTAAATTCAATACACAATTTAAGATGTATTCAAGCACTTTAGAAACAAAATGAAGAAAATAAAAATGTGGTATTATTAAATGTTCAAGAGAAAATAATTCTAAATTTAAATTTGAATGAAAAAAAATTACTCCTTCCTTTCTTCTGTTTTAATAAATTTTTTGAATTAACATCTAATTTTGATTAATAGTTATTGAAAAAAAACACAAATATAAAAGATTTTATTCCACTGGATGAAATTATAGATTGAATCAATATAGGGCTAAGTTCTAAACAGTGGCCAGTTTCGATCCATAACAAAGATCTGAAAACGATACAAGCCTGATTAGCTGGGACAATTAACCGTTTAATTAATCTGTTTTCTTCTTGTTGTTGTTGGGGGTGAGTGAATTTTTTAACTGCAGATATTTATTGGCAGGAATGAAAATTATTTAATTTTAGATATGAAATTTATTGAAATAAATTAAATTCAATATTAGAATTTTACCAGGTAACTCATTTTTCATTTTTTTAAAAAAATGTAACAGTAAAAAATCAATTTTTAGTTATATGTGGGTGGGTGTATAATTATATTAAAACTCTGAATTAGATTCAGGTGTCAAATTAAAAACATTATTGGTTCTCTATGTTACAATAAAAGCAATCGCAGAATAAAAAAAATTAACCATGCACACACATTAAAAGAATGATCAACAGCACATTGTAAATGAAGAGAATTTTCCAAAGAGTTATTTATATACTACTGTGGAATCTGGTGAAATTGAAATGGACATAAGAAAAAGATTATTTATCTAAAATTTTGAATTAAGAGCAAATAGATGTCCATGTAAAATTATGTCAAAGAAAACCAGAATTTTAAAAATAAAAATGGTAGTAAATAATTATTATCAAAATAAATAATTTTAAAAATAATACACAATTCAAAAAATATTAAGAAATTTTTTAAGTAAATCGGTAATACTTATATCACAGTTTATTATTTTTAAAGTAATAAGTATGTAACTTATATAAATAAACAGAACAAACAATTTGAATATAACAATAACCTAATCTATTGATCAAATGTTCAATTTTTTTAAAAAAAGTATTCTAGATTGTATTAATTTTACAATGGAATTCAGGAGTATATGAATTATTTAAAGCTTTCTTTAATTTCTAAAAGTGTAGATATATTTAACTACGAGTTTCAGAAAAATACATTAACTTTAAAAAAAATGTTTGTGGTTGCTAAATGCTGCTATTTAATTACACATTATTAGCTTCAAAATAACTCTTTTAATAAATTAAACAATGGAATTAATTTAATATATCTTTTATGCAACTTAAATTGCTAACAAAATATTAATAAGTTTCTATTGGAATTTTTAGCTTAGAAATTCACCATTAAGTTTTACAGCATACTGATTAAAGTTTTTCATTTTCTTTCTGTGCATGTTATTATGAACATTTTGCAACATACATTGCAGCTAAAATAAAATAAAAAAATATTTAGACAGAGGGGGGAGGGGACCATACTATGCATTTTTAATTTAAGTAAATAGTTCCAGTTCATGATATATATTTAAGATATTTTTTGCTATCTGCTTCACAAAAGAGATCAAATTAGTTTATA
>JAOUZG010000678.1:4174006-4184212 GCA_026289955.1 Argiope argentata | reverse complement strand
TTTTAATTGTTTCATTGAACGTGTCACTTTAGTATTTATAGAACAAGTCACTTTTAAACGATCCAAAAACTTTGTCTCGAATTTGTTAATTTAAAAAATATCATATTTCCTGTTTATTTCATTTTATACAATCACTAGCTCAAAATGACATTTTTCTAGGTTTTATTGTTATTCTTTTAAATCAGATGTTTTGTAAATGTGATGGCAACGCGTTATTAAAAGCTGATTTTTTTAGAGGCTCGCGCAGATAACAAATTTTTTATTTTTCGCTGACGAATTTTTGTTGACACCAAAAAACCTCATTCCCAAAATAATATCATGCTCTGACACGATAATAACAATAGAACGTTTTTAAAATTGAAATCTCCCATCGCAAATTTTAAGTTATCATATGAGAGCATTATTATTTTTTAAGTTATTACTTATCTGAATTAATTTAAATCAGTAAGCAGTTTTAACTGGTTTGAAAGAATCACCTGACTATCAGATTTCGTGTTCTTCCATAATTAAGAAAATGAATTTTTTTTTTAAATCTCTAAATCTGTCGAACTGCAAATATTTTGCCTTAGAGTAAATTTTTTCGAAAATAGTTTTTAAATTGGTTTAAAATGGTCAGGTGTTTATATAATTGTCTAATCTGCAATTTTTAGAAAAACAATGTTTTTTTCCCTCTATGTCAACATTTTTTGAACATCAAAACTTTGTTTTGCTTGCCAAAAAATTAAAAATGAAAGTTTTAAATAAACTTATATTCTAATATTTACATTTTTTTAGAGATACAATTTGTAAAAATGAACTTATGATGCCATTAAAAAATAAATATATGTCACGAATTACAAAAGTGCGATCGTTTAAACTAAAAGAGAATTTTTTAAAAAAACAATATTCTAAGCACAAGATACATTATTTAAAAGCAAAAAGATCGTAAACAAACTGGAAGATGACGCCATTTCTTAGAAACGACGATCAAAAAGCAATTGATAATAAGTTGAAGAAAAATATACTAAACTCTTAATTATTTCTATTGAAGTAAAACATTTTTGACTTCGTGTTCTTTTTAAGTTTTAAAACAATAAGACATGATTTTTAATTATTACTTTTGCTTACATGAAGAAAATGCATTGTGGAAATCAAAGAATTCGCTTTCGTAATTGTAATGAATATTAGTATTTTATTGAATAAAGCATACATAATAATAAAACTATATTGGTTAATGCAGGTTAACATTTTAAAAACGCATCTGCTTTCAAAGAAGCATACATAATAATTAATAATGTAATACTGATAAAAGCAGAAAAAAAATTTTTTTGCACTATATTTCATAGACATCAAAACCTTGTAACTAAAACAATATCATGTGCTCACTTGAGAAAAAATAAATCAATTAACAATCCAAATTAAACTTATAAAAATGTAATTTTCAGAACGTGTAAGCATGAAATGAAACAAATATAAACATGATATTTTTGGAAAGTAAATGCAAGAAAACCTTATCCATGATATTTTACAATACTTATATTAATTATTCAATCAAACAATTTTATTTAAGGCAAATATGGCTTAATATCTACAAGGCATCATCTGTAATCGGATCCCAATAGTAATTGGTAAACTTTTTATAATATAATATAATTATCTCTTAACAAATGGCCAAGGTTAAATATATAATTATATTCCTAATAAATAGAGGTACAAAATTCTGAGAAATTACGACTTTTAAATTTTTACTTATATCATCTGCACAGTGAATCATATTTAACAAAATATTCTTGAGACGCTAAGACCTTAAATAAAAAAAAGTGATACTCTAATCAACTAAACCAATCATTAGTTGACTATTTTATGAAAAATTCAATATCACTATTCTCTAAAAACAGGCGATTTTAGATCATTTCATCGACCATCTCAAAGAAGTCAATAAGGGTTTCTCAAGAGTAATTGGTCTAGATTATGAAAATGTTGATTGTTCTAATCTTTCAATATTCAGAACTGGATAAATCGGCCAGATTTGATCGCAGAAGATAAAAAAAACGTTTATTTATTTATTTAGAAGATGAAATATAAAGAATATTTTACAGAATCTATAAGATCAGAGGATAGTTTATAAATTTAAACTTCATTAATTTTTTTAAGTATATTTATAAACCAATAAAATAAAATATTATTGTTGAGAGCATTTATATACATTTAAAAATAAAGTTAAAAACTGAATTTTTCATTGAATCCGTGAAATGTTTGCTGCATAAATCTTTGAGATATCATAAATTATGAAAAATTATACTGTTTCAATTTCTGTAGTGAACATAAAACTTCAATGTCGGACTACTCTGCTTTCGGTTCTCTGTCTTAATTAAAGGCATGCTTGGAGTAAAAAGGTCTTGTATTAATAAAAGTTACTTCATTTCAACTTAATTTAAAACTGAGTTTTACGGGCTCTGATAGAAAATCAGAGAGAGATGCGGAGTTCAAAGATCAGGACTGCTTAAGGCCTATATAATAGCATAAGTGAATTATATGACTATCGAAATCTGAAGCTTAAAAATATTTTGCTGAAAAACCTATTATAAGACCAAGTTATATAAATTACAGAACTTTTAAATGAACCTTTTAGCGCCGACTGGACGCCAAAGGCGGCTAGTATAAAATAAAAATGTGGTCATATTTCATCGTCAAGATGTACAATAAAAAGATGATTTATTTCCCTTTTATGTTATACATTAAAACTTAATTAATGTTTCAGTGTTATACAATAATATACTAGCATCGTCTTCAAAAAAATTCTAAAATTATTCTTTTTGTATTACTCGGCTTGTTGGTATTTTATTTTTCATAATAAAGACCATTCATTGAAATTTCATTTGTTTGTTTTTTCAATCATATGTCGCCATCTGCTGTCTCCTGAAAGTCATATAAATGATATTATAATATTTTTTTTATTGGGTTTCTTAAATTTATCAATAAATAATGGTTTGTTTTTTCAATTTTGGGATTGCAAATGAGTTAGGAAATATTATTTTCTTCTCCTTATAGAAAAATATTTGAATCAAAATCTATGCATACTATGAAATGAAGTCTCCTGAAAGCATCTATATGCTTGACAAAACATACAGATACCATCAGACAAACATTTGGTAATCTGTATGTTTAACAAAAATTCCTAAAATAGTAAACGGATATTGGAGATATTTATACCATTTTGTTGAGCATTTATTGGGGAAGGTTTTAGTATATTAAAGTTATATTAAAATTAAAAAAAAAGGAGTTTTACAATTGCGAATTTAACTTTGCACTTATAAGCACATGCGCGAAAACTTCAAACTGCTCAATAGCAAGAGCTTTGGTATGCATATTTGATTCATTTCTTTGTTTAAGTCTGATTTTAAACAGCGATTCAATACTCATTATACCTCCTTCACCTCATAAATAAAGACATTCAATTTTAGCCGGAAGAGGAAAGAAACGTTCGGTTAGCGAATATCAAAGAAATAATGTCCACACTTGTTGAAGAAGAGGTTTTGATGAGCGAAATAACCGTCTCTCTTTAAATCGCACTGCAACCGAATTGCAGAGACAGAATGAATCTTCTGAGGAGCGAAAGGATCGGCTGTGTTTTGTCTACGGACATATCCTATTTTCACCTTTGTAACAGTCTAAATATTTCTGAATGTGTGCAATAAAATGTGTTTTGTAGCTATTTTTGATAATTTCGTAATATATATTTTTATGTTTGTTTGATGTTGCTTAACATGCCCGTATAAAGGCGAGGGGAAAGCTAGGCTTAAGTTTAAAACTGATTTTTCTTCTTGGATGCCATGCCACGAGCAACGCCGTGCGGGTACTGCTAATATTCAATAAATGTCCTCTAAAACAGTATCTGAAATTCTTTCTTGAAAAGAATGAAAAATTATGTTCACTTCAGGTTATATAATAAGTTTTTAAAAGAATATAAAATGCTTCATATTGTATTAATTCTAAATTAATGCTAATTTTTAGAAAATAGAACTCTTCATTAGATTAATAATGGAATCTGTTTCTAATTATCTATACTTTCTGAATTTCGCTACAAGATGTCGCCAAAGTATGGAATCAAAATTTAATTTACTCAGTATTAGGATAATAATTAAGTTTTGAAAGGCTTAAAATACATTACAAATACGTTAAAACTTCAGGAAGAGAGACACCTTTTACTAAAATAATACAAATATATTCACACTAAAATATTAATTAATTGCATTTATGAAACAGCCGGCATCCTGGCATAAGGGTAGCGCGTCTACCCCATGATTTAGACGTCCTGGGTTCGAGTCCCGGTTCGGGCATGGTTGTTCTACTGTGTTCTATCTGTAAGGTGTGTGAATGTGTCCCCCTGTGAAAAGAGGCTGTGCCAGTGAATGTGACGAGTGAGTAGCAAAAGTCGTAAACTTGGTTTTAGCGCTTCTTCAAAACAAGAGACGCTGATTAGGCTTAAATCGCTGGCAACCTTAGCGAGCTTATCTAGGGCAAGTGCCATAAGAAACAAAGACCATAGTAATTACGAAAGAAAATAAATAAAAGAAATTACAAAATCAAAATTATCACATACAATTTAAAATTGTCATTCCGATGACTGATGCAACTAATAACAAATGAAAAGTAGGAGAATAATCGTTTTGATTTTTTTTTCTCTTCTACAAATTATTGGTTTATTAAAGTGTTCCAAAATTCCTTTATATCTCCATATTTTACAATAATTTATGATTTATAATCAAAATACACATAAAAGGATTAAAAAGTGTTTTATGAAAATGTTTCTCAAGATACCTTTTGGAATCTTTCAAAAAATACTTCACTTTCAAGAATTTTCACTTTATAATGAAACAATACTAAAATTAAATATTCTATATATTTAAAAATATTAAAAAGTTAATGTTGAGTGATGCACTGAAATTCTATTTTAATTATCAAACCTTCTAAAAATTTATTTCAATATATATTATTATTCACTATTAGTTCACACTCTCCCCATATACACTGAAGTGACAAAAGTCGTGGGATGACTGCTAATATCGTATCGGTCCTCCTTTTGCCCGGCGAAGTGCAACAACTCGACGTGTCATGGAGTCTACAAGTCGTTGGAAGTCCTCTGCAGGAATATTGAGCCATGCTGTATGTATAGACGCCAATAATTGTGAAAGTGTGGATGGTGCAGGAGTTTGGGCACGAACGGACCTTTCGATGATGCCCCATAAATTCTCGATGCAATTCATATCGGGCGAACTAGGTGGTCAGATTATGCGCTGGAATTGTCCGAAATGTTCTTCAAACCTATCGCGAACAGTTCTGGCCCGGTGACATGGCGCATTGTCCTCCATAAAAATCCTATCGTTGTGTGGTTACGGGAAGTCCATGAACGGCTGCAAGTGATCTGCAAGCAGCTGAACATAACCATTTCCAGTCAATGATCGGTTCAGTTGCACCAGAGGACCGAGTCCATGCCATGCCATGTAAAAACAGTCCACACCATTATGTAGTCACGACCAGCTTGAACAGTGCCTTGCTGACAGTTTGGGTCCATGGCTTCGTGGGGTCTGCGCCACACTCGAACTCTACCATCAGCTCGTAACAACTGAAATCGTGACTCATCTGACCACGCCATGGTTTTCCACTGGTCTAGGGACCAGTCGATATGCTGTCAGTAAATGCTGTCATCGCCTGCAGCCCAGGAGAGTCGCTGCAGGCGATGTCGTGCTGTCAGTAAAGGCACTCGAGTCGGTCTTCTGCTGTCATAGCCCAAGGAAGACAAATTTCGCCGCATAGTTCTAATGGACACGTCCCTCGTACGTCCCACATTGATTCCTGCAGTTATTTGACGAAGTGTTGCGTGTCTATTGACATTGACCATTCTACACAGACGTCGGCGGTCTCGGTCGTTAAGTGCAGGTGGTCGCCCACTGCGCTGTCCATGATGGGATGGGATGCCTGAAATTTCATACTCTCGGCACACTCTTGATTCTGTGGATATCGGAATGTTGAATTCGCTAACGATGTCCGCAATGGAATGACCCATGCGTCTAGCTCCAACTAACATTCCACGTTCAAAGTCTGTTAATTCTCGTCGTGCCTCCATAAATCACGAAAAACCTGTTCACGTGAATAACTTGAACACAAATGAAAGCTCTGGAAAACGAACTGCGCATTTATACTTTTTCGCTGCGATACTGTATATTTGTATATATGCCATCTGTATATTTGCATATTGCTATCCCATGACTTTCGTCACTTCAGTGTATATAGTTCTTTTAAGTCGAATTTCTTTGAAAAATTAATCTACATCTCTTAACCATTATGTGGGCGTTTGCAACAATTAAATTTTGAAATATAAATAAATAAAACGTCAAAATGATGCGCAGTCTTGAATGTCGACTCACACTCGACATCGGACCGCAAAAGGGTTAACCAAATTTAAATTTTAATTAATTATATATATATATATTATCTTAATTTCACCCGTGTTAACTTCATTTGAAAATGTGCTGTTATTTCCTGATCCAATTCCTACCTTAAAAAATTTTAATTAAAGCAAACACGCTCTTTCTAAAAATGCTTAATTCTTGTGCAATTTTTCTAGCTCTGAGTGAAGGGATATAAAACCTTAATGCTTAGCAAATTCTTTTTAACAAACATAAAATTCGAAATTTAGGTAAGAATAATATCTTGACAAAATCTGCATGTGGGAAAAAAAATCCGATAAAAAATCCTATAGTAAAATGATTAATGGAAAAAAAAATTATCTCTTGTGTCACGATGTAGACTGGTGTATTTCCTATCAATATTCCTTGTTCATGTTATGCCTCTTGAGACAAAATGAGGCGAAGTTAATCAGTTAAAACTGTCTTCTCTTCACCTCCGCAACTGCTAAAAATGTGTTTATATGTAAATTAGCAACTTTGTGAAACTGTGTATCTCTGTTTTCCTTTTTTGTTATTAGTCGTCTTTAGCAATCAGTTTAGATGCTGGCATTAAAGGTTTCTGAAAATTTCTAATTAATTTTTTTGTCTTAATTGATCTTAATAGATTCTTTTAAAATATTTTTAAAAACCATCTTTTGATATGCTGATAAATAAGTCTTACCAGATTCTCCAACCCGCCACGAAAGCAACACGGATTTAAACCATAAAACTCAATAACCGGACCTCCACAACTGCACCACTAGGGGGAACTGTGGTTGAGTCCAAAGGGCCATCACCGACCATGGTACAACCCTTCCCGTAGGTAGTACGACCCGTCATGAATGGGAAGAGCCTACCGACACCTATCAGTGTACCACCCAGGGTGGCGAGATCCAAGCCGGAAGCATCTCATCCTCATTTCAAAGTGCCCCCCCGGGAGGAATTTTGATAGATAATGTAAGCAGATTATTTCAGATGTCGAAAACTGTTCTCTTCATTATGCTATGTATTTACTTAATGTTCTGTATATAACTTCATACATCGATTAGATCAATAAAAAGAACATCAGCGTTTAAAAAATGGACGCAATTAAAAAAAAATTCAACATTTTTTAATTCTGGTGTTAAACCTTATTTATAAATATAAAATTTGAAGAAAAAAAAATAATCGAACATTTTACTAAGTTTGCCTCATACTAAAAATACTCAACAAGTATAAATTTCATGATTTATGTAATATATTAGAAAATTATTGAATAAATATTTTTTTGGTTTAATAAAAAAATTAATCAGCATACTAGAATTAGAAAACAAGAAATAAAACTAAAAGAGCGATATTCGATAATTAAAGAACATTAAAAAATATTCTTCATTGTTTATTTCTGAAGTTTAGCTAAAATTCGCCAAAATATTCAGAAACTTAAATATAAATATACTTCATACTGAGATTTCCTCAATGTGCAAAAATTAAACAAATCAAATGCTTTATCAACAGCGCAAGGAAAAAAAATTAGATAGAAATATTAATAGCAACATTGGAAACAATTTGAGTTACACATGCATAAAAAAAGTTACGAGTGATGCCGGTTTTACACCGTAGAGCTCTATGGTTTAAACTCGGTCAGTTCCAAGACGGCAAGTAGACAGCTCATGCACAGAAATGCTGAAAAATGGTGTTCGGTCGACGACAAATAATTGTCCCGACGGGTCAACTACAAGCCGCTGTATTGCATTTTTCTTTTTATAATCTCAGAATATTGATATTGTTTAAGGAATAAGGTTTGTGGCGTCAACAAAAATCCGTAGGCGAAAATTAAAAATTTTGTTATTTCCACGAGCATCTCAAAAATCAGCTTTTAATAACGTGATGCCATTGCATTTACAAAAGCCCTCATTTAAAAAAATAAGTTAATGACTTCAGCAAATAAAACATAGAAAAATGTCATTTTCAGCGCGTGATTATATGAAATGAAATAAATAGGAAATGGAATATTTTTTTTAAACAATAAGTGCGAATTATAAAGTAGTTTGGATCGTTTGCAATACTAGAGTGACTCATTCGATGAAACGATTAAAATGAATAAAAATATAATTCAACTAGCACGAGCACGTGGTGCTTGGCCTTTCAAGAAATGATGTTCTGACATGATATATTGAAACATGATAGCAGATTTCATTTTAATTATTAATTTTACTACGTTTCTTTGTGTAATACGATATGCAATGAAAAAGAAAAATTCAAGGACGCTAAAGTGGCAATTTATAGCCAAGCGTGGAATGCTTGAATTTATCTTAATAAAACTGCGTCAAGCATAAATCAGGCCTTTTCTGCGCATGCGCTGTCTACTTGCCATTTTATTTTTGACCGAGTATAAACGCGGTATGAAATAATAAGAGCATTGACGAAAGCGATTTTCATTTCACTTTTATAATCTAAAATACACTTAAAATATTTTAAAAATTAATTAATTTTTTTTTGAAAAAATTATACAGCAAAAATCATTACATCACTGAAAAGATGATTTTTTTGAATTATAAGATGATATGAAAATACTTTCTATGATTTTTTTTCTTAAATACGAATTCGACTGAGAGTTCGTTAGAGTCTACAAATATGCACTTTGGAACGAATTTTTTAAAATTTTTATATAATATATTTGCAGTTACTAAATATATATATATTTTATATATATATTTGCAGTTACTAAATATTCTTAAACTTTTTTTCTACTGAGTGCTTTCAAATGCGCTAAACATATTAGAAACTATTATATAAATAAGAGTATTAGAAAATATATATGGTAAGCTGAATAAGTTGAATAAATACACTTATAATTCTTTGATTTTTTTATTTGCATTTTTTTTCGACACCGTTTTAACGAGAATCCTATCAACTCCATGTATTATATGAGGAACAAAGATATAAGGTTGTCAATATAAGATAACAGGCAATTAGGTATTAAATGTCACAGAGGATTGCGTCACTTGACTCCATTCATAAACACTACAAGCAGAATAAGTGTCAGCAGTGGCGATTTTCCATCTAGACAGACTAGACACCTGTTTCGGACCGTTAGGTTGATGGGGAGTGGAATAAAGGGCAAGCGGTCGAATAATAAAAAATATTATTTTTCCAGTTGTAAAATAAAGAAGTTTGTAAAAAATTCTATGAATTATAAAAGATTAGAATTTTATTAAAATTTTATCATAGATAATTGATTAGATATCAACAAATTTTATTAACTCTAAATGGTATTAGAATACTTATAAAATGCAACAATTCGTTTCAACAATGTTTCGTACAAAGAAAGTTACCAAACATCTTGGAATCATAAAAGATAAACAAACGAAAAAATACACATTCACAAAATAAGTTAATAAGTTAAAATATATTAAAAATAAAGTAAAAAAACAAGCTTGTTAAAACAAATTAAGCATGTTAAAATCTGTTGAAATGGGAATTTAAACTGATCGTCTTCTCACAAGAAGAGCTCCATATTGTAGATGGCTTAAGCCTCAAAAATACTTAAACCTAATATTGAGTGCAGGTTTACTAAAATATTATAATTTGAATATTTATTTTAATTTTCAGATAAAAAATTAAAGATAATATGTAAAAATGAAATATACAATTGCAATTGTCAAGTTATCATGTGAGATTATTACTATTTTTTAAGTCATCATTTGCCTTAGTTAGTTTAAGTCATTAACCAGTTTAAACCGGTATGAAACAATCACGTGACTTCTCTAGTAGTCTCTATCCCCACTCTCTCTCTCTC
>JAOUZG010000678.1:4160706-4171458 GCA_026289955.1 Argiope argentata | reverse complement strand
ACACACACACACACTTTTGTTTCCATTATTAATTGATACACTTATAACACAAACACTCACTCACTTACCACACCTTCACATTCACTGTCACGCTCACACATACACACGCACTCTTATCACATTTTTGTTTCTATAATTTTTATATCTTTAACACATACACTCATTCACTCGAATTCACACACTTACGCTCGCACTTACACGCATACACACTCTAAACACATTTTTGTTTCTATTTTTACTGATATTTGTAACACATACACTCACTAACACATACACACACACTTTTTTTTCAAGACTCAATAGTTGAAAGGGGCTTATTAACTTAGACCTTTAACACACACTTGCAGACGCACGTACACACACACACACATACACACACAAGAAACAACGATAATAAACATCTAAGCTTAGGAAGAGAAACTCCATCTAGAAATTAACATCAACTCAAAAGAAATCTTTTCAGCTGATTGCTGCTTTTCAAACTAATCACCCTAGCAGAAGAAAAGGAATTAAACTGAGATAAAAATACTTTCCGATTACTTTGAATTGAGTTTACTCACGTTTCTCCAAAAGTAAGAGAGAGAGAGAAAAAAAAGGGAATAAGTCGCTATCTAAACATAAAACTATTTTTAGATGCAGAAATTGCAACGACAAAGTTTTGAAACGCGATATTATCAAACTTAAGACTGATAGCAGCCGATTTAGTTTAATTTTATCTCCTACGTAAGCAGCACGATTTTTTTTGTTCATGATATCTTAAATTTAAAATAGAAATGGAAATGAAATAAAAATATCGGAAATTATATTATTTATAATATTACTTCAGAACTATAATAAATTCAACTTATTCACTATAATTAATATATATCGATAAGAAGTTATTTTATGGATATTTAGAATCCAATCTATTTAAAAAGGTTAGTTGTACTGTTCAATTTGAAAATTTTGTGAGTTCATTTTTTGTTGTTTTAAGAAAATTGAAGGATAATATATGTTAGCTAATTTAAAAACGAAAATTAAATATATCATTAATTATAGTGTTAGAAATGAATATATATTTATTATAAGTATTAACATACTTTTTCGTATCATAAAATTAATACATATACATGGACAATAAATACATTTACATCACTTTTAAAATAAATGATTCAATTCTTTTTCACTTGCTGCTTTTTAAAAAAAGAATATATATATTAAAGCAGAAACACTCATGCACACACACAAATGGGGAACAAAAATTGCCAAAAAAAGAAACCATGAAAATAATATTACTGAATATATGGAAATATGTAGTTATATGTATATTTAAACAGTATATCAAGAAAAATAGAGATACAAATAATAGAATAGTGTTGCTAAACGTATTACATATATAAAGCAAAATAAATTTTAATTGAAAAAAAAACCTCAAACAATTTTTTTCTTAATTATGAATAATTTCACATGAATATTAGTAATATTCTCTTTTGTAAGCATATCGTCCATTGGGATTATTTTTTTGTTTCATTTAAGGTCAAATTCTTATGCAGAACAGTATTTGCTATTTTGTCAAAGCTAGAGTCTGCCTAATGAAGTCGAAACTTTTGACACTATAATGGCATTAAAAAATTAAATGTCTGGGTAATCTAATTCAAGTCACAAGCCGTCTTTTGCATTCATGTAAAAAATAATAATAATAACCTCACGACATTTTATGTAAAATGGCTAGAAAATTAGTAGAATATTTCTTTTTCAATTTTCAAAGACAGGAGAAAATCATGAGATGAAATAAACATTTGATAATGCAAAATAAATAAATAATAAATAAAAACGATTTTAACTTCATTACAAAAATAAAAATCTTTTGCCAAAATTCAAAGCAAATTGCACGGAAGTTAAACTGATTTCACGAAAAAGACAATTTTGAAATTAAGAATCAAATTTGTGCTATTTTAGTTTTAGAATTTGTAGTGGAAAAATGTAGAAATTTCCTTTTACTTAATTAAAAATTAAAAAAAAAAAGAACTACTTCGCTACAACTTTCTTATTTACTAAAGTGTATCTGTGTGAATTTAATAGAAAAAGTTCGGAAGTTCTGACCTATATAATGCCAACACACTTAAATTCGCAAATATTTCTTATTATGAGTAAAGACAAGTTACTTGGATATTGTTAATTAAAATTATTAAAAGTCTTTTTGGCTATTATAAATCTTTCAACATAATTAGTTTTCTCTCTTTATTAGTGTATAATTTTATAATCAGAAATAGTAAAGTCTTTTAAATACTAAAATTTCGGTTTCCAATATTTCTCGAGTCATTTCTGAATTATTTTCTTTTTAAACATTATGTATATATATTATAAATCGCATATATTCTTTTGGCCTTGAAATTTTTTTCTTGTGGTATGATGTCGATAAAAATTCATATTTTTCATATGAATCCAACTTGCAAAAATATTTTAATAGAATAATTTTATTTAATTTAGGCTTACTTTCTTCTTTGGCAAGATGCCAAATATCAAAAATATCGTCTGCTACAAAATATCTTGGATCCCTGCCTAATTAAAAGAAGAGATTTCAACGAGTTTGATTTTATATTTGAAGTGATAGAAATTTATTCACAGTTTTCATAGTTTTACAAGAAGTAATCTATTTATCATAATTGAATTTTTAAATAGAAAATATATCTTAATTATGGAATAATGAGGAATTTCAGAACTAATGGATTTTTCCAAATGAAAAAAAAATGCTTTAAATTTCGAAAAGTATTATATTTTATATCATTTATGTCAATAAAAGTATTGTTAAAAATGATGTAAATCTAATTATTTCTTTCCTCTTCCGGTTCTTTCAATCATCTTTACTTATAATAAAGCACGATGTGTGTGTGTGTGTTGGCGCTGTACCGGCCAGACCGTTTGACCTACAGCTACCAAATTTGGTATATGTATACCTTGGGTGCCGGGAATATGTACCTAGGAGCCCCTTTTTGAATTTTTAATTAAAATTTTAATTAATTAAAAAATAAACCAAATTTTAACGTTTTTTCGCTATAACTTCTGAAAATATGTTAGCACAAAATTGATTTTTGCATCACGTTAAAGCTCAAAAAATTAGCTTTTCAATGATACTAATGTTTTGACCTATGAATTAAAACTCTATTTTTAATGAATTTTTAAACATTTAATTTAATCGTATATTTTTCAACAATTTATTTCGCATAAAATAAAAATAACATTTTATCTTCTCGAGGATCTCAAAAAAAAAAATCAGCTTTTAATAAAATGTTGCCATCACATTTTCAGAAGCTCTGATTTTAAAAAAAGTTAATTACTACCATAAATAAAACAGAAAAAAATAATTTTTATCACGTGATCATATGAAATGAAATAAATGGGAAATGTAATATTTTTTCAAACCGTAAATGCAAGAGAAAATTTTTCTTGATCGTTTGCAATATCAAAATTAACAATTCCATTAAAGAATTAAAGTAAATAAAAATACAAAGTAAAAACATATTACAAAAGTGCGACAGTTAAAACTGAAAAAGAATTTTTAGAAAAGCAGCAAACGATAACCTTCTGAGAGCGATATTAAATATTTAAAAGCAAGAAATCTTAAACGAACTTTGAAAATGACGTCATTGATACTTTTACTTATGTAAAGAAGATATTTGTGCAAATCATAGAAATCGTCTTCGTGATTGTAATTTATGTCCGCATTTTAATGAATCATGCGAAATAAAAACGCATCTTCTTTCAACGAAGTAACGTAATATTAAAGCTATTCTGGTAAAAGAAGGTTAGCTATTTGAAAACGCATCTTCTTTCAAACAAGCATACGAAATAATTAACAATGCAAAATTTGTAAAAGCATATAAAACTATTTTTACCCGCATATTTCGGAGACATAAAAACTTTCTAACCAAAACAATATCATATTCTCAAATGAGAAAAAATAAATCAACTATCATTCCAAATTAAACGTATAAAAATGTCATTTTCGGCACGTGTCTGTATAAAATGAAACAAGTGTGAAACATGATATTTTTGAAAAAATAAATGGATGGAAACGTTTTCTATGATATTTTACTATATATATATTACTAATCCAATTAAACAATTTTATTTAAGGCAAATATGGCTTAACATCTGCAAGGCATCTTCTGTAATCGGAGCCCAACATCTAATTTCTTAATTTTTTGGGGAGAGACATAAATCTCTTAGCAATTGGTCCAAGTGAAATATATAACTATAGATTTAGGGGAAAAATGCTGATGAATTAAATTTTTACATACATCATCTGCTCTGTGAATCAAATTTAGCAAAATATTCTTGAGACAATAAGTCCTTAAATAAAAAAGTGGCATTCCAATCAACTAAATCAATCATCAAAGCTGATCGATCTATGAAAATTTCAATATAACTATTCGATATAAACTGGTGATATTAGATCACTTTATAAGATCTCAAAGAAGCCAATCATATTTACTCTAGAATAATTGGTCTAGATTATGATAATGATAATTGTTCTAAACTTGCAATATTCAGAACTGAATAAATCAGCCAGATTTCAAGAAGATAGAAATGCTTATTTATTTATTTAGAAGTTGAAATATTTAGAATATTTTACAAATATGAATCTATAAGACCAAAAGCATTTAAACCATAATTTTTTGAAATATATTTATAAACCTTAAAAAAAATGTTATTATTGAGAGCATTTATATACATCTCAAAATAAAATTAAAAACTGAAGGTTTCAATTAACCTGTGAAATTTTTGCTGAATAATTCCTTGAGATCTTATAAATTATAAAAAAAAAATTATAATGTTTCAATTTTTGTATTGAACATAAAACTTCAATGTTGGACTATTCTGCTTTCAGTTCTTAGTTTTATTTAAAGACATGCTTGAATTGAGTAAAGAAGTCTTTATATTAATTGAAGTTTCATCATTTTCAATTTAATTTAAAAAGGAATTTTACGTGCACTGATAGAAAATCAGAGAGAGATGCGGAGTTCAAAAATCAGGACTGCTTAAGGCCTACATAACAGTATAAGTGAATTATTTGACTATCGAAATTTGAAGCTTCAAAATATTTTGCTTAAAAACTTATTATGAGACCAAGTTATATAAAAAATGATTCAACCCTTTAGTCGGCATTAATATGGGCGAACCGACTGGTCGCCAAAGGCGGCTAGTATTTAATAAAACATGTTTGTGAGTTTAGAATTTAAATAGAAAATACTGAAAACTGGATGTATGATGAAGTTTTGCGTTAAATTATTAAAATTAATCACAATTTCTCTTGAACTCAATAACTCTGACAATTTTAATCATGGAGGAGCGACGTCTTTCTTTACAATATTCGTACGTTAATAATATTTCACTAAATATGTATAACAGTAAAATATGGAAAGGAAGAGTTTCAATGTAGAAGTTTAAGTTTCTTAATTCTTTTTCAAGTATGGTTATTCTCAAATTCATATAATATATAATTAATTTTTAACGACATTTAAAGAATTTTATTAAGACTTAGAAGACTGGGCTATTACATCATGATTATTATTAGGGGGTTAATATATTTTAAATGGTGGATGGAATATCGGAGAAAAAAATTAAATATTCATCCTAATTCTTTCAGTTCAAACAAATATAACCAATCAATGGATCAAAATCATTAGATTTGTAAAAAGATTGTTTCAAAATTTCAATATTTTATTTTTTTTTCAACGAGATTTTGTATTTAAAATAGCATCTTGTCGTAACATATTATTCAGTAATTTTAAATTTGTTTTCCAAAAATTATGAATAACTTTTTACTCACATAATTATTACTTAATTCTTCAAAAATTGATAAATAAAATATTTATTATCATGTTAGAACCTGATGTTGTTTTTGGGATGAGGTTTTTGGCGTCATCAAAAATCCGTAGTCGAAAAATAAAAACTTTATTATCTGCACGAGCATATAAATAATCAGCTTTTAATAGCGCGTTGCCATCCCATTTAAAAAAGCTCATACTAAAAAAATAAGTTAATGACTACAGCAAATAAAACCTAGAAAAATGTCATTTTGAGCACGTGATTATGTGAAATGAAATAAATAGGAAATAGAATATTTTTCTCAAAAAATAAATGCCAGACAAAGATTTTTGGATCGTTTGCAATACTAAAGGGACTCATTCAACGAAACGATTAAAATGAATGAAAATATAATTTAACTCGCACCAGCACGTGGTGCTTGGCCGTTCAAGAAATTGTGTTCTGGCAAGATACATTGGAATATGCATAGCAGATTTCATTTTAATATTTTCTGTATACAATCATAATGCAGTTGTATGGGTATAAAAATATAATAAGGATGCATTTTTTAAAAATTATTTTACTAGAAATTGTTCTTGTATTACCAGAAATATTTATTAGGATGAAAAATATCCACAAAATATTTCCACGCATTTGGGAAAAGAATAAAGAATATGCACATGAAAATTAATTCAGTTTTTGAAATCAAATCTGAATTCCCAGGAAAATGAATCATGGAGTGACTTCGTGCAGCGATCCAATATATTTTTTTTAATGATGTGGAGCGTCCAGTTTTTCATGCAGCGATATTTTAAAAAACGTTCGTGTGTCTTAATACTGCATTACGGCATATTTTTTTCCCTATTGTGTTAAATGAACGAAGAGAAATAATTGTTATCACAGAAGAATTCAACCTTTAAGTTTAGACTATTTTACAAGTTTCAGAACGCCATGAACTCGGAAAAACCTATTTTTGGAATTATATATATCTATCTCTATGAATATGATACCTCGAAAAACACTTTCAATTAGATGGACGAAATTTACTCAATTTAGCAAATTTCATAACTTTATAATTGAGAAGAATTTAATGCACGTGAACTTAAAACTAAATATGTACATTTTTGTCATATTTTGAATTAAATTCTTTTTTAGAATGTCTGTCAGTCTTGCTACAGACATTCTGAGTAAACATGATAATTACAAAACGTAATGAATTCAATGGATAAAATTTGACACCCAAATTTAGCATCTATAATGTGTGTTTACAAAATGTTTTGAAATTCTTCAAGGCATTGATGGTTTTATTGTATTTACAAGAGTCGATATTTTCGCATTTTTGTAAATACGATTGGTTTATTCAAAGACGATATCTCAACCAGGCAACGGCTATGGTAAATGAAATTTAGTATGTGATGTTGTTAGTAAATCTGCGATTATACGTCAAAATTTGATTAAAATTGGTCAGAGAAAGATTATCCAAAAAAAGAGTCCTGGCATAGAGGTAGCGTGTCTTCCCCTTGATCTAGGAGTCCCGGTTCGGGTATGGTTTTTCTTCTGTGTCCTATCTGTAAGGTGTGTAAATGTGCCCCCTTATAAAAAAGGGTTGTACAAGTGAATGTGATGAGTGAGTAGTAAAAGTCGTACTTTTTGTCCAAGTTGTGGTTACTTCAAAACAAGATATTTATATATTAATTGATGCATCTATGAAATAGACGACGTTCTGGCAAAGGGACAGCACGTCTAACCCTGTGATCTAGGCACCCAGGGTTCGAGTCCCGGTTCGGGTATGATTGTATTTCTATGTTCTATCTGTAAGGTTTATGAATCCCGCTTGTAAAAAGGGGCTGTGCAAGCGAATGTGATGCGTAACAAAAGTCGTAAACTTGGCTTTATTTGGCGCTACTGCGACAAGAGACGCTGATTAGGCTTAAATTGTTGACTGCCTTATCAAGTTTGTCCAAGACAAGCGCCATAAGAAACAACAATAACAACAACATATTCAAAATATGTATTCAAACTTCAATTTCAAAACTTCATCAGAAGCTATTCCCGGGAATCAAATTTCTTTAATCTATGTCAATTCATTTCAAAATTAAAAAACAAACAAACAAACAAAAGTTTGATCTATAATATTAAAACAAAATTTCGCTTTTATTCATATCTTAATAAATAATATAGTTATGAATTTGAAATTTTTTTTATAATTTTTTTTTTTTTGCTCTCGAAATAAAAGGTATCTTTCAAATTTTGTATGCATATTTGTCATTAAAGTAAAATTTTTCAACGAAATAGAATGCTTTCGAAATAAAATTTTGAAAATTTTTAAAGGTGATGCACTAAAATTTAAGTGCACTTCAATAGACAAGGTTCTTTTATGCATTCTTAGTGTCACAAAAATAAAAATACGATGATAGAAATCTAGAGAATATCTAAATCTTATATATCTTAATACAGAAACAGCCTTTTTAACAGAAAATGCAAAGTATCTTACGTCGTAATCATGTATATTAACCAAAATTTGTTCATAGTATGACTTTTTCCATGATGAATCTTTTCACAATATCAAAAAATGTTTCCGTAGAAAATTTAAAAGTTTGCAGAATTTATGTAGACAATCCTTTACGGATATTTTATGCGCATTGCCTTTTAGTGCTCGCTATTACTTTCAAAATGACAATTTTAGTTTCTACATATAATAACAAAACAAAACTGGAAGACTCCTTATTTTCAGCGACTGTACATTTTTTTATCGTAAAAATTCAATTTTTTAAAAATGAAATCTGCTTTTACAGATTTTAAGATATCACGTGCAAATATTATTTTTTAAAATCACGTGGTCAATCCGACAGAAATCGAGCATATCAATCAATCTATTGCAGATCAAAACGTAAAATAAGATAGAATAAGAAATAAAAGAATGTGTGAAAATCCTACAATTGGTAAAAATACAAATAATATAAAAATAAAATACAAATAATATAAAATAAATAAAAATCCTACGATTGGTAAAAATACAAAGCTGAATATTTTGATGGTCAACTCTATAATATTTAACCTTTTGCACACCGAAAAATAATTAGATGCATTATTATTCATCTAATACAAAGATTTGTTTATTGCTATGAAAAATAAACATGCATAATTCTTTTAAGTCGAATTTCTTTGAAAATTAATCTACATCTCTTTACTTATTATGTAGGCGTTTTTAACAATTTAATTTGAAAAATAAATAAATAAAACGTCAAAATGTTGCACAATCTGTAATGGTGAGTCAGAGATAGCGTCGGAGTGCAAAGGGTTAAAAAATAACAAGACCGTTCATCAAATAGAATCAAACATATTAATAAAATTAAGTAAAACTTAGAGATATGAATTTAATATCCTTAAAGAGATAATTTTTTGAGCTTCATGATAGTACAAAGACTATTTATTGGAAGATTACTACTATATTTAAGATTTATACAGCCGCCAAAGCTTTAATATTTGGGGCGATTTCTCGCCAAATGTAACTGTAACAATTTTTGATTGCAACTTCTAAAAGCCTTTTGTTATCGTTTCGGCATCTTTCCAGAATGGCAATCTTCAGGCAAATTGTTGGTGATTGACAAAATTTGATGGGTGAATTAGGCACATAACGGATTCGGGCCAAATTGTAATTATTTGTTTGCGATAAGTCGCCAAATGTAACAACCTTCTCTATCATTTTCTAATAACCCTAAAAGCGAAAAATGCTGCCTCAAAAGCGATAAATCTCCCATTTTCTGTCCATGTATGTTGAGGCTTCAAAGATCCAATCCAAAAAACATGTTCTTACATGCTAATATGATAACTTGGAACGTTATTAATAATTTATTAAAAACATTTAAATATTCCCCCCCTTTCTTTACGCTACCCTTAGAAAACCGGAAAATCATTTCTCCTTTAATTGTTTATCACGAACTTGAGAAGAAGCCGATACCCTATTAGTACTAATAAGAGGCTACCTCATTTTATTTCTAAGCTTTCGGTAAGAAGACTCCCCGACCCCTTGTGGAGTTAATCGATATAATGTCCTCTTTTTTCAACAAAAAAAAAAAAAAAATCTGAGAGTGATGAAGTGTGCACCCCTGCAGAGAATGGGGTCTTTGAAAAGGGAACTTAACGAGCTTTTTTTTTTCTGAGGGGGCTTTGGATCATCGGATTTCGGCAATATAAAACTTTTGTTTTGAGAAATCTTTCGAGTTGTTTCCTAGTCTGAATAAATAATTTGTATCAGTTAACGTTAAAGTATATAATGCAGTTATTTTATAGAATACCTAGTAATTCCATGAAATAACTGATCGTGTCCGTTAAAGTGTGTAATGTGTTATTAATTTGACACTTTAACTAGTTATTCTATGAAATAACTAGGCGTTCTATAAATTAACTAATGAGAGACAGTTAAAGTGTAAAACAAACAATTTATCTAAAATGAAATAACTAGGCATTCTATAAATAAACTAATGATAGACAATTAAAACGAAAAAGAACTAATTTATCTCATTTATGCAATGTATAAATGTTATTTATGGAAACGTCCCATAAAATCATTTGTTGCAAAAAGGATTACTAAAATGACATTTTGAATTACAAAAAATATTAATTCTGAAACAAAAACCTTCTTTGTTGACACGCTGGGTTTTACATGAACATTTTTTTAAATCCCTGACCAGTACCTAAACTTTGAGCTGTAGCAACCGACCGGAGCGATATTTCCAAATCCGGTACTTCTTCGCTTTTAATTAATTTTTGTTCGCAGACACTGAACTGGGATCGGGAATATAATTGTTTTATGCGGCCGTTTCTTGCGCCCAATCGGAAAAATCCTTCTACGGTTATTTTTATGATGATATCTAAAATAGATTTGGCATCACCTTTTCTTCTGTAAACTTCAGGCAATGGAATGCGAATGGTAAACCTCACAGAGGCATCAAAAGGAGA
>JAOUZG010000678.1:4091830-4111850 GCA_026289955.1 Argiope argentata | reverse complement strand
CTGAAATAAGATAAACCTTCAGTAATTTTTCTGAAAAACGTGCTCAAGTTAAATGTTTTATTATACATGAAAACGCGAGCCACAGATAGCGAAAGACTGAAGAATCCTACATTAATCAACTATTTCAGTATACACCAGTTCATAAGCAGCAAAGTTCTAGTAAACAACCACAACAGCATAAAGTAATCAGAGAGAATTCGCTTAATTATTCATGACTCTCAACTCCTCTACTCTTATCCTGAGAATACACTTAATGTAGATCATTTAATTGGACATAGATCGTTATTAACTAAGTTAGAAGTCGAGTCCCACTGCAGTTAATGCTATCTTTCCTTTTTGTAGCCAAAATCACCAAATGATCGCCAAGTTTGCTGTGAAGACCAGGACTAATGACATCCATTAGAATATCAGTAATATTATCTTCTTTACAAGATGCTTACTAGACAGGCAAATAATATCACAAATTAGTATAAAAATATTAAACTTGCCTTTTTGAGAGCGTATAGACTCATATAGACATAATTCAAAATAACGCTTCTTTTATTTATTATTATTTTTTTAGTCTTAAAGGTCTCTAGCGAGGATATTTTGAAAATCTGGAGGTCAAAAATTTTAACAATTACAATGCTTCCTGCAAAATACTGTTAAGTTAAGAAGAAGTAGAAACAGCACTGGGATAAAGAAACAAACCTATCTTTTTTCAAAAGGACAGTAATCCCTCGGTAATTGCATTTTTCATGAAACTACCTTTTTACAACTTTGTGACTTTTACAACTGTGAGAAGAGTTTTAGAGCGAGAAAATAAACTTGGGAATAAATGATTAAACGCGAAGATAAAAAGAATATCTTTACTTTTAAAATAAAACGGCCAGTATCTAAAATAAGAAACTCTTATTTGGAATCAACTTAGACTCCAGCTTCTTTAAAAGAAATAAAGAAACCTACATAAATTTCATTTTAAATCTAACCCAGGGGTGTAAAATATAGAAAGGAATCATCTAGTGTGTTTAATTTAGTTTTAGAGGATCAACTTAATATGTTCTTCGTTCTTTATAAAAAAAACTGTGCCAAAAAGCCATCGATTTTTTATCGTACCAAAAATTCGGATTTTTTATCATGTCATAACATGATATTATTTTGGGAATGAGATTTTCTGACATCAACAAAAATTTGTAGGTGAAAAATACAAATTTTATTATCTGCACGAGCATCTCAAAAAATCAGCTTTTAATAATGTTTTGTCATTGTATTTGCAAAAGCTCTGATTTTTTAAAAAATAAGTTTATGAGTACAGCTCATAAAACCTAGAAAAATGTCATTTTGAGCACGCGATTATACGAAATGAAATAAATAGGAAAGGGGATATTTTTTTAAAGAATCAATGCGAGACAAAGTTTTTTTTGGATCGTTTGCAATACTAAAGTGACTCATTCGAAGAAACGATTAAAATGAATAAAAAATTATAATTTAATTTGCGCGAGCACGTGGTGCTTGACCGTTCAAGAAATGATAATCTGACTTGATACATTGAAATATGCACAGCAGATTTCATTTTAATCTTTTATTTAATTATAGTATTTTTAATTTCTACTTAAAATTCTAAATATTTATGATAAAAATATATCATTAAGATAAGTCAACCAAACAAAAAAGTGATACAAATAATATTTATCCACTCTAAATAATCATGCATAAAAATAATATGGTAACTAAACTTCCTTCAAAAAATATATAAAATAGTTTTCTATCATCTCATTTAAAAGAAAAAATGTATAATTCTGCTTACCAGTCCAGTCGCCGCCTAAATTTTTAAAATTAACAGTCTCCGTCCTAGAATTCGCGTGGCATGGAATTTTGGGGGATAGGTTGCTTTCTTAGGAAAAAACTGACACCTGATCGTATAAGCTAAGGATAAGATAAATAAATATTAAAATTTATAAAAGAGGAAAACTAACAAAATAAATCTAAAAATAAATAACTTTTTAAAAATTAGTTTACTGAAGATAATCATAAAATTGAATCATAGTTTAAAAGGCCGGCGTCCTGGTACAGAGGTAACGCGTCTTTCTCGTGATCTGGACGTCCCACGTTCGAGTCCCGGTCAGGGCATGGTTGTTCTTCTGAGTTCTATCTGTGAGATTTGTAAATGCCTTTAAAAAGGGGCTGTGCTAACGAGTTGTGTGTGTGTCTCATCCTCATATGAGCTAGAAGTCAGACATCTGTCCTCGGGTGCTCAGGGGACCATACCCTCAGAAGCTACTGCACTCTCAGTCCGTCCCAAAAAAGAGGACACGGTATCACCATTATTGTTTAAAAGAATGAATTCCTGCACATGATTCTTTTTTAAAAGGATTAATTTAGAATTTTTATGGAATACATGTTTTCCGAATTCACATGATATTTAAGAATATTTTAAACAAACCTTACTTGGTGACTAGTTTATTCTCAGAAATTAATGGATATTAAAATTTTCAGTTAAACACTTTGAATATCTTGATCTGTATGTCTTTTTCAGCATAATATTTTTTAAACTTTATAACGGAACTGTGGCAACGTCACCTAGAGGAAACATCAGCGCCACCTAGATCAGACTATCCACCTACACCATCACAGCCAGTCGACCTCCAGCCAACATAGAGAGAGCATCTCGATTGAGGATTGTTTTTCGTAAATGTCTTAATTGGTTTCGTTATGTTGTCCCTTTTGTTATATAACTGTTTGTGTATGTGTTTATGTTTAGTGAATGTCTACAAATAAATAATGTTAAAAGCTAGCCGTGGTAGTTATTGAAGACAAACGGTTATAACTTCCTATTTTGATAGATTGAAAATTCATACAATTTTAGAAATATCGCACACATATTCAATGTAGTATGCACATTTCAGGTTTTCTTTTAATATCTTTGTACATCCAATTAGGCATAAGGAAAGAACAGATTTGTTTAAAAATGATTTTAAAAAGTAAAACAAAATTTAAATTTCTTTAAAAACAGCATACTTTACAGTGAACCCTTAACATCTCTACTAATAACAACGATGAATGAGTACTTTAGGTAGCCAATCGCAAGGGAAAAACCACCAAAGAAATTTAGTGGAGTTTTAAATTATTTGGCGATTTTTCGCTTTAAAATCTTTGTAAGAAATTTGGCGAAATGCTACATTATTTGGCGATTTCTCGCTTGTTCCCAACTAACTGAAAAGTACCGATGGATGCATGTGCGTTTGCTTATATTTTGACAATTCATTGGCCAGATCTTTCGATATACCAAATTTGGTACACACACATCTTGGAGGGTGGTACTGTGTACCTCTGAGTGGTTTTTTTTTCATTGAACATTTAGAAATGCCCTTAGATAGAGAAATATAGAAAGACAACACATTTGATAAAGACATCACATACAGAACAAGTACTCATGCATCACATTCGCCCTGCTGTAAAAAGGGACATTCAAACCTATCACAAATAGAACAGATAAAGAACAACAATGCCCAAACCTGGATTCGAACCCAAAATGCTGAGATAACGGGGAAGACGTGATATCCCTGTGCCAAAATAAATAAATAAGCGTTGTTAAAAATCCTGAAATTTAAAAGTTAGATGAATTTGACATTTACATTCTTAGTAGTGCTATTATATCATTGAATTTCTCTTCATTAGAAAGAATCGTTTATGCAATTAACAAAGAATATGCAAAAAAATAAATAAATGGCTACATAAATTTTTGATGCTTGACATTTTAATAGAATAAGGTTCATTAAGTTATACTCAAACAATTTAATGGAAATTAAATATAATCAATAACCTCAAAATTAATCAATTTGTCTCTGAAGATGACTAATAGGAAATTAATCACATTCATCACATGTTGATTAACAACAGTTAAAAAATAAAAATTGAAATATTGATATACTTCAGTGAAGACAGTTTGAGTTTCTCTTTAACAATTGAAAATGTTTTCAAAAAGGATACTTAAGATATTTGTTTATAAACGGAAAAATATATTCAGCAAAAATTTTGTATAATTGAAAAGCCAATCTTTTGAATTTCGGGTGGTTAAAAAAAGAAATTTTGTGTCCTAAGTTTTTTTAGAAATCATGGCCAAAATTTCGCTTTTAATGTTATAAATAAAATTTCATAAAAACGCTTCCAGGTGGTTGTTCCGAACTTCCTAAATATATATGTACCAAAATCGGTAGTTCTAGTTAAAAAAAATCATTTTAAAATTTTACCGACTTGTCTTATGAATACAAACGAATTATATTTCTTACTACCTTTTAACCGCGACTTCTTACGCATGGAAAATCACAACACTAACCTAAAAACGAATTTATTTACATTGTGTACTAAAAATAAAGCAAAACCGCAAATCAAGTCCCATTTTTTTAAAATCAAGTCAAGTCTATTTTATTTATCGATCAAGATAGTTACAACTTTCTTTAAACGGTTAATTAATTTGAAAACACAGTTGTCAGCAAAAACAACTAATTGCACATGCGTGAATTTTCAACTCCAATTGAGACAACGCATTTTCTAAGCTAGTTGGCTTAATGCAATACAAATTATAAATTTTTATTTTCCTTTATTCTGTTTTAATCTAATTCAAAAGTACTTCAAAATGAATCTGAAAAATGGATTCATTAACTATGTTTAATTTTAGATGCATCAAACACTAAGAAAAAAAACAGAATCGTTTGACAAAACCTCTCGAAAACATGTTAAGCCTAACCTCATTAGCGTGGGAAAAAATTAAAGTTTTACTCGTTTTGCAGTGGGGAAATAAAGATTTTTGGCGAGAAAGTCATAGAAGTATCGTTTTTACTATTTTACTCGTTAATTTTCCGTTTTTTCTCTCTATAAGAACCTTCGAGTGTTAACGAAAATAATAATAATAAAAGATTAAAATGAAATCTGCTTTCCATATTTTAATGCATCATGGCAGAACATCATTTCTTGAAAGGCCAAGCACCACGTGCTCGTGCAATTTAAATTATATTTTTATTCATTTTAATTGTTTCATTGAATGAGTCACTTCAGTATCGTAAACGATCCAAAAAACTTTGTCTCGCATTGATTGTTTGAGAAAATATCCTATTTTCTATTTACTTCATTTCATATAATCATGAGCTGAAAATGACATATTTCTAGGTTTAAATTGATGTAGCCCTTAAATTCTTTTTTTTTTAAATCAGCGTTTTTGTAAATGGGATCGCAACGTGTTATTAAAAGCTGATTTTTTGAGATTCTCGTGCGGATAATAAAAGTTCAATTTTTCGGCTACGTTTTTCCTTATTATTCGCCTACGGATTTTTGTTGACGCTCATTCCCAAAATAACACCATGATCTTACATTATGAAAAATAGTCGAATTCGTTGAAGCGTTCTCGAGATTTGAGCTTAGCAACAAATTTGGCGATTCATTTTTATTTATATTGATTATATCAACGATATATATGTAGACGCAATATAAACAAAACTCGTCTCAGTAATAGAAGACCATTTATCGACCCGTAAATATTAGAACTACTAGAAGCTTGCATAAAGAAAAACCTTCTTACTTATTTACCCGCTTCTAGCCTCTAAACAAGAATAATTGTTTCCTTAAATCTTTCATTAAAACAGGAAATCCCCTAAGGAATTCAATTGTGTTTTGTTCCTCCGTGCTTTTATATTTTATGATGTCACCCGAAATTGTATTTTCTCCTTAATTTGAGCTAATTAGAGTCGGAGCCTCATCTTATCCCTTATTAACTCCAGAAGTACAGAATTCTGGGTAAGTTTCTTAAATTACACTGTGAGTAATTAAGTTACAGAACACTGATTGTCAAATATCAGGCACATTATCAGTTTTCCAAAGGCAACGGTTCAATATACATTAAAACAGCAAACCGTTAATTTCTAATGATAATGAGATGTATTTAATATTTGAGTAAAGTGAAGATTAAAGATTAATATTTAATCATTAAATTAGATTTCTAAACGAAATTAATTATCCAATGATTAAATTAAATTTTTGAGATCAAATAATTATTTAATATTAAACATTTAATTTTTTTAAATCAAATTTTTGAGATCAATCAATTATTTAATATTAAACATCTAATTGTTAAAATCAAATTTTTGAGATCAATCAATTATTTAATATTAAACATCTAATTTTTGAAATTAAATGTTTGAGATCAATTGATAATTTAATATTAAACATCTAATTGTTAAAATTAAATGTTTGAGATCAATTAATTATTTGATAATAAACGGCTAATTCTTAAAATTAATTCTTTAGAGAAATTAATTAATTAATATTTGAGAATTCACTGCACATTAAAGAGACAAATTATTAATATTTAATGTTAATTTATTATATTAAATGTTGGAATAAATCAAAAATTAATGTCTAATAACTGATGTTTAGATATTAATTTTTAAGAAATGTTAATTAATCAATGTTTAACATTTAATTTTTAAAATGACATTTTTGAGATAAATTAATCAATTAATAGTTGAGAATTTACTATAATTCAAAATAGCAGATCATTAATGTTTAATGTTAATTAATTATTTTGAATGTTCGAGTGAAATAGAAAATTAATGTTTAACATTTGATGTTTGAATTAAATTTTTAGTATAAATTAATTAATCAATGTTTAGCATTTAATGTTTAGATTAGATTTTTGAGAGTAATTAATTATTTAATATTTAACATGTAATTTTTAAAATTAAATTTTTTCAAGAAGTTAATCAATTAATACTTGAGAATTCACTGCACATTAAAAGGGAAAATCATTAATGTTCAATGTTAACTTATTATCGTACACGTCGGAGTGAATTGAAAATTAATGCTAAACATTTAATGGTGAAATAAAATCTTTAGAAGAAATTAATAAATTATATTTTAAATTAAATTTTGCATGAAATTAATCAATTAAAGCTTAATGTGTATTCTTTAAATTACATTTTTTGGGAGCAATTATTTATTTAAAGTTTGCAAAAAAATTGCTTTAACACTTCGACTGACATGGCTATCATATGTGATAGCCAGTGATGTTTTGATTGGTAAACTGGCTATCATATCTGATAGCCATGGTGTTTCAACCCTTTAGATCTTGGCTGTCAAAAACGATATCAGTTACATGAAAATCGTATTTGAGTTTGATTGTTGCTCCCCCCTACGATATCTTAGGCATACGTGGTTTGTGGAAATTTATATATGGGCCGATTCTATGAACTAAGTTTTGTGGAAAATAAAATATTTTTAACATGCAACAAAAAAGATGTATATATATATATATATATATATATATATATATATACAGAGAGAGAGAGAGAGAGAGAGAGAGAGAGAGAGAGTATGTGATAATGCATACATATATTTACAGTTAGTGAAAATAAAAAATATATATAAATACAGTATGTTATTACCTTTATTTTGGAATAAAGTTACATTCATTGTATGACATTGAAGCAATTATGACAATTTGAGGCTGGTCAGGACAATTGCCACAGTATGTGGAAATTAGATTCGCATTTTTACGACTCTCTGTCTTAGAAATGTTGATATAGCATATATGACATTTAAGTCACAACTTTTTTACCATTTTCATGGACCCTATCAATCAAGTGGTGTTTTTTTTACTTTTTTGCGCATCAAAATTGGAATCTATATCGCTAGCAAGCAGCTGAAAAACCAACTCTCCCTAAATTTACGAATTTTCATCTTTGAGTTTGTGACATGTCGATATGCAACCCATGCGTTAACTACTGCAAATCCTAACAACTCTAATCCCTGTTTTCTGTACCATTGAACACCTTAGTCTTGTGGCATAAGCACCCATCTGATCCCTCATTGAAGAATTCACACTAACTTTCGTGGGGTGCTCTGGCTGTCATTTTTGGCAGGCAGGATAAAAATCTCCCAATGTGAAAATGAGCCAGTTTGAAAAATATTGCTTTTATATGTAGTTTTATGTTGAAAAAAAATAAAAATTACGCAACACAATTTTTTGGCCCCGTTGTGAACATTTGCAATTTTGACTTGTCAGTCAAAGTGTTAAGAAATGTTAGTGAAGTTTTCAGAATGCCATAATTATGTCGAAAGATTAAACAAGGCACTTCCATTGAAGGATTCAATGTTATTTAATAGATAATTAAGCATTTATTTAATGAATAATTAAGAATTTATTTAATGATTAATTAAGCGATATACTTTTATCAATGTATTTTACAATTCATTGGCATTTTGTTTTGTTTTACACCATTTTGTTTTATTTGCTGCCTTTGTGTTCAAATAAATTGCCCTAAATATTGGTTGTGCTTAAATTCAATTAATTCATTTTTAAAGTTAGTATGTCTTTTGGAGAATTTTATATTTTCAATAATCAAACTGTGTTAACCATTAAAAAATGCTTCCTTTTAATAGTTTTACACTCGTTCTTCCCATTCAGTTTCTCATTCTTACACATTATAATTACCCACATATTAAAGGGAACCCCTATTGAAGAAAAATTACTTCAACAAGGAAAAAAACACACCACTATTAAATATCTGATAGTAACTTTTCCGTTAGTCGGGCGCAAGGGAAAAATCGTTAACAAATGTAGAATTCCGCCAAATTTCTTACAGTGATTTTAAAGCGAAAAATTTCCAAATAAGATAGAATTCTGGTTGAAGATAGAATAAGGAAATTTCTTTGGCGATTTTTCGCTTGCGCCCGGTTAACGGAAAGTGCTTGGAGCTTTACCTAAGGTTACGCTTTTATCTGGAGTGGAAGTGGATGACATTTTAGGGTGTATGTTAGAAAATTTTAAGGAGACTATCCAGCTGTTTTTATTTCTCCTTTTTTGCAGATTTACAGATGGTAAATTTCCTTTTAATGAATTAATAATAGATTCTATTTAATCCTCGTGTTACGTTTTTAGCGTAGCGAGTTCGGATTGAATGGACTTTATTTGAGGGCAGCACAAACAAATTTATTTAAAGCTATTTACAGGCATATACAGGATGACTTGAAAAAGTAAAACTTCAGAAAACACAATCCAGCAATAATCAGTCACTTACAGCGTAAATGCAAGTCTTACGCACAATAAAAACAGACTGCGAAACAGCTATAGTATAGCTTAGCAACAGTCAATCACAGTGAGCTCAATAACATAGCGTTAACAGCAAACGTAAACACCGCTCACTAATAACAAGCGAAAATCCGCTAGTCCAGCAAAACGCTTCTCTTCCTTGAGAGAGGAACTCTGAACTAACTCACTCCCTGATTCCTTTTAAGGCAACCCTTTCCTTATATAGCCGGGCCCGCGTCACGAGAAGAAACGCGGCACAGCCAGAATTGTCTCGGGACTACCAGAATATTCCTCTCGCCAAGTCAACTCGGCTGGCGCAAAGGTCCCTGTGAAGCACCGCCAACGTTTTCACCTTCGGCGCCCGTTCGCCCGCTTCAGAGCAATCGAATTGGAAATTCTGAAAATGTGGTCCTTCATTTAAACTAAAGCAGGGAGGGAGGATTGTTTCTACCTACATTACATTTTAAAGAGCAGTTTACTTAATCAGTTTCTATTTACTTAACGAGTTTCTATTCACTTATTATTTACTTAAACCAATATTGATATGTACAGCTTGGATCCTTAGATCTGAATATGTTGCAGATATTTTCAGATCGTTGAAAGAGTTGTGAAAAATGTTTGAACATTTATTTTCGAGCAAAGAAACTTTCTGAAAATTTTACACTTCATTAACTCAGGAAATGGAATTCATTCTTATTTATAGAAATAAATACTTCATTTGAAGAAAAAAAGATGCGAAGATTGTTTTGTAAAAATGAAGAATTAACTTAATAAAATCAGATTTCTTCTTTATACGTTTGTTTCTGGAGATCTAATAATATTTTTATTTGTACAGTTTTGTCCAAAACAATAAAATTAGTTTATATATTGGTGTTTTGAGATTTCCATTAAAAATGGTAAGACAAATATTTGAGAAATAAACAAATATTTTATTCGGCTGCTTTCATATTTTGAACATGAAGGTTTATTCACGAGAAGGCAAATGAATAATTAATTCCAAATGCGGTTGCCTAATGGTGCTATCAATTTTTCTGAATATTTAACAGTAGTTGCTGTAATTTTCATTTGTTGATCTTGCAGATTAAGATTTCCTAATTTTTTTAATGCTTTTTTATAATTTAGAACAAAATTTAAAAAATATTATTATTTTATTATGATAAAAATCCCTGGATAACTAGCTGGTTAGACAAGACTGATCGTAGGTTAATTTTTCCACAATGTATTTTATTTAATTTGTAATTACTGGTAACCTTATAATTCCTAAGTACTGGGATGCACAACCTATGGCCCGAGAATTTGTTAATAAAATAAGACTAATTTAAAAAGAAATGAGAGTTTTTCAAATAAAGGGGGGGGATTTAATGCGAAAATGTTTCCATATCAGAAAAAATAACTTACAGCTGTTCATCAGGTTTATTTACTTTTCAGTTTTTTCTCTCCATGGCTACCTACGAGCGAGTACGAGTTTTCGTATAGGAGATGTTCGCGGACGTGAAAATTGTCCACACATGAAAATGCAATATGAAGATCAAATTCAAATCTTGCGTAATGCATTTGATGATTGATGTTCAGAATTGAACTATTAAATAATTAAAATTAATATAAATAATTTTTTTAATTATTGTTTTTCGTAAGAATTAAACTCGCATTCTTCACCTTCGCTTGGAGAATACTGAAATCCTCGCATTTTATCAATCGAACTACAGCCTGTTGATTTCAATCTTCATTAAAAACTGCTAGAACTCTAATTAAAATATTAAGAATTAATTAAATTTAATGTAAGAATTAATTCTTAAAAGACTGTATTAACATCAAGTGTCATCCTCTACAAGTTTTAAAAAATGTATTTGAACTCAAGTGGATGAATAAAAAGTATTTTATTAATGATTGAAATCTCGAGGAAGATATATAAACATATATAGGGAGAGTGTGAACTAATAGTAGGAATCGAGATAATATGAAGAGTTTATTGTGTGTTAATTTGATTTTTATTTTTACTTATTCTCGTTAAATTAGTAAATATTGCATTAGGTAAGATGAGGTTTGATTTCTTTGTGAATATATATATATATATATATATATATATATATATATATATATATATATTTGTGTGTATATATTTGCACTCAAATGTATAATATCGAAAACCTAATTAATCATAATAAATTATAAAGAAACAACATAAATAAATGAAATTTAATTTAATATTTAATTTTTGGACCATAACTGTTGTTACGAGTTAAATATAGATGTCAATCGATAAAGAAAAAGTCTTTCAAACGTTATGTTTAGTAAAAATGCTAGATTTACGCCAAAATTCTATTTAATATAATTTTTGGTGGCCAATGTCAGAAAAGATATTTATGACCTTACCCAATATTCACAATTTTATATGAGTTGTGAAGAATATAAAAAATTAAAGGAAAGAAAAAAGTGAAATCTATATTGGGAAGATATCATTATAAATAAAATGCCAGGTATATTAAATGATAACTTAAAAAATTGATAAGGTTAATCTAACTGTAACATTTCTTCATGAAAAGCAGATATAATAAGAAAAGATTAAAATGAAATCTGCTATGCATATTTCAATGTATCATGTCAGAGCATAATTTCTTGAACCTCTAAGCACAACGTGCTCGTGCAAGTTAAAATAATATTTTTATTCATTTTGTTTGTTTCGTTGAACGAGTCACTTTAGTATTGCGAAGATATTTATGACATTAACCAATATTCACAATTTTATGTGAGGGGGGGGGAAATATAAAAAATTATAGAAAAGTAAAAAAAAAATCTATATGGGAAAGCTATTGTCATAAATAAAATAAGAGTTCTATTAAATGATATCTTTAAAAAAGGGGCTAAGGTTAATCTAACTGTAACATTTCTTCATGAAAAGCAGATATAATAAGAAAAGATTAAAATGAAATCTACTATGCATATTTCAATGTAACATGTCAGAACATCATTTCTTGAACCTCTAAGCACCACGTGCTCGTGCAAGTTAAATTATATTTTTATTCATTTGAATTGTTTCATTGAATAAGTCAATTTAGCATTGCCAACGATCCAAAAAACTTTGTCTAGCATTGATTGTTAAAGAAAATATATCGCATTTCCTATTTATTTCATTTCGTATAATCATGCGCTCGAAATCACATTTTTATGGATTTTATTTGCTGTAGTCATTGATTATTATTTTTTTAATCAGAGCTTTTGTAAATGCAATGGAAACGCGTTATTAAAAGCCAATTTTTTGAGATGCTCGTGCAAATAATAAAATTTCTCAAGCGCTTAAAATGACATTTTACTAGGTTTTATCTGCTGTAGTTATTAATTATTTTTTAATCAGAGTTTTTGTAAAGGTGATGGCAACGCGTTATTAAAAGCTGATTTTTTGAGATGCTCGTGCAGATAATGAAATTTTATTTTTCGCCTACGGATTAAAATGTTTATTTTTCGCCCGCGGATTTTTTGTTGACGCTAGAAACCCTCCTTCCCAAAACAATATCATGTTCTTGCATGATAATAACGCAAATCTGGTAAAAAAAAGGTAAAAAAATATATGCCATTAAAAGATGTTGATGAATATTATCATTTATGCTGCATTCATTGCCTACGAGATTTCGAGCTTCAATTATTGAATACCCCCTAAC
Source organism: Argiope argentata (assembly GCA_026289955.1). Lineage (NCBI taxonomy): Eukaryota > Metazoa > Arthropoda > Arachnida > Araneae > Araneidae > Argiope > Argiope argentata. The sequence goes on along the minus strand of JAOUZG010000678.1, from coordinate 4,099,133 downwards.
AAAGACAACATCATATTCTCACATGGTAAAAAAAACCATGATACTCAAGATTTTAATATCCCTCCCAAAGAGCCGAATCTCCTTTTGCTCGATAACTGTGTTCGAAATGACTACCTGCCGCAATATTTTTCTGCAGGCGCTTAATGCCCTTCATGGGGTCACCCAGTCCCAGTATCATTGACACCGGCCGCTCGCTCTCAGAATTTGTTTGTTTCAGGTTTTTCTTCTTCCACCCCGCCGGCTTCAACACGCCCGTTTTCCCACCCTGCCATGAGTTCGGAAGTGGAATCCGATCGGAATTGCTTTTAAAACTTATATTCGATGGGGGTAGGGAGGGAATAAGGGGTGCGTGAACGATGACATTGGGGAGATGAGAACTTTTTATTAAAATCTGTTTTTGTATTGATCATATTTTAATGTATTATATATGTTTATTTAAACGCTGCCCTGCGCATTATTGGAAAATATTGTATGCTAAACGCCTTTGGCGACCAGTTGGACCGCTGGGATACTGATTAAATTTAATTTCAAGCTAAATTGTTTAGATATAATTTTGTATCCATGATTAGGACAACCAGGAATTTCATTATTATCATTCCAGAACATGATATTGTTTCAGGATTGAGAATTTGTGCCGTCAACAAAATTCCGTAGGCGTAAAATTGAAATTTTATTATCTGAACGAGGAGTAATAAATAACGCGTAATTAAAATTAAATAACGCGTTGCCATCGCCTTTACAAAAGCTCTGATTTAAATAAATAAGTTAATGACTACTGCAAACAAAACCTAGAGAAATGCCATTTTGAGCACGCGATTACGTGAAATGAAATAAATAGAAAGTGTGATATTTTCTTAAACAATGAATGCGAGACAAAGTTTTTTTACATCGTTGGCAACACTAAAGTGACTCCTTCAATGAAACCATTTAAAATGAATAAAAATATAATATTAACTCGCACTAGCACGTGGTGCTTGGCCGTTCAAGAAATGATGTTCTGTCATGATACATTGAAATATGCATGGCAGATTAAAAATTTGTAAAATTCGCGCATTTATATAAAACTTTTTTATCATGTGAGAACATGATATTGTTTTGGTTAGGAGTTTTTGATGTCTCTGAAATTTGCGGCCAAAAAATATGTTTCCATGCTTTTACTAGCATTCCTTTATTATCACGTATGCTTCTTTGGCAGCGGATATAGTTTTAAAAGGCTGAAGAAGAACTAAGACATCATAGGCGTTATATCATCTCAAAATCGGTCGAGCACCAAAACTTTGTTAGCGACCTAGAAAAAATGAAAATGAAAGTTAAAAAAATTGTGTGCGTGAGCGTGTGTGTTTGCGTGTACAGATTTAGAGAGAGAGAAAGACACGTGATTGTTTTAAACCGGTTTAAATTAATTGAATTAATGACTTAAATAATTAAGATAAATAATAACTTTAAAATAATAATGTTCTCACATGATAACTTGAAATTTACCGTCGAAGATTTCATTATTTTTTATTATAGCTCTTTTTAATTGAATCAATTTTTTTTGTTAAATAGATAAATTATTTTTATATTGAAATTCTCGTATACTTTTAGTACCTACAAAACTTCAAAATTTAACAACATTCCCTTCGATGCTTATACATTATTTTAAACGCTTCGAATGAAAAAAAAATGTTGCTGAATTAATTAAATATTATTTTTTTGCCTTCATTTATAATTTAAATATAATTTTATAATTTTTGCCGTCACTTTAATTCAATATTTTTCACTTATAATTTATTTAAAAATTAAACTTTAAATTATAAGTGAAATGACACAAAATCAAAGAAGCGTTTAACGAAATGAATAGAAAAAACTGCAGAAAGCCTCTTGTTGATGTTGTTACTAATGGCACTTGCCATGGACAAGCATCTGCTGATCATATCAGCAGGTTTTAAGCCGAAAGGAGCATTTCTTGCTTTAAATAGCGCCAACTTGGGCCAAGAGTATGACTTAGCTATACACTCACCACATTTGCTTGCACAGCCCCCTTTTACAGAGGAGTACAGTCACACATAGCACAGAGAAGAACAACCATGTCGAACCTGGGATTCCCTGAACACGAGGAAGATGCGCTACCACTGTGCTAGAAAACCGGCGCAGACATCTTCAAAAAATAAGACATTGCTAACAAATTTGGTGTTTAAAAATAATTTACAAATAAAGCCATAGAAAAATGAGGTCACGTACAAAATTTTTTGAAATTTTACATTACGAATAATCGCACTGAACCAGCAAATTTTCAGACAGCTATTAAATTAAATAAATATAAACATTTGAAACAAAGCTTAGCTAAATACGAGAAGAGTCTCCCAAATGTTTTAAAACTATCTATGAAAGCACCAATAATCAATACCGGAATGGACATGCAGATATCATTTGGAGAAAATCTCTTTAAAACTCAATGGAGACTCCAACGAGAAAACTGTTTATTAAACTTTCTGGAGTACATAATACGGAGGTTTGGAGGAGAAGCAGAATCCAACAAAAGGTTATGTTTCTAAATTTAGAAGTAAAGGAATATATGCAGACATTCCACGGAGAGGTTCTACTATTTGTCATTTTCATAAAAGATTCATTAAATTCTGGAAAATGCAATAGGAATTTATTTTATTTTGGAAGCTTTTACTGAAATGGATAATTTGTAAATAAATTTTAAATTATTCTATTTTCTTGTTATCAAAGATAATTGGATTTTATTTTATCGAACACATTTTTTGTTCTTGGCCCGTTAAATTAACACATTAAAGGAAGTACTGATTTTTCAAGCAAAATTTATAAATGTCAATATATCAACAACTAAAAACGTCTTGAATTCTAGTCTTTGTCTTTATTGTTAATAAAATTATACATTGAGATCAATATATTTTTTTAAATCAATCAGATATAAACTTCGACGTTTGAAAGAGCTGTTAAGTCAAACAAAATTTAATAAAATTAATTTTTAAAATGGTACTTTTTTTTGGTATATAAAAAGTAGATTTTCATTTTGCCGGCTCTCTGGCTGAGAGGTAGCGCTTCTTCCTCGCGCTCTGGGAATCCTGGGTTCGAGTCCCTGTTCGGACATGGTTGTTCTTCTGTGTGCTAACTGTGAGATGTGTGAATCTGCCCCCCTGTAAAAAGGGGCTGCGTGAGTGAAAGTGTGATGAGTGTGTAGCTAAGTCGTACTCTTGGCCCTAGCTGGCGCTAATTCAAAAACAAAAGACGCTCATTAGGCTTAAATCTACTGATGCTTTCATCAGCAGGGTTTGTCCAATGGCAAGTGACATAAGTAACAAAGGCAACAGATTTTCATTTAATTCTCTTTCTTCGTAAAAAAATGTTTGGAAATTTTTCTTTAATAAATATCAATTTTTCAAAAAATTAAGTCGAATCGCCCTAATTTGCATAGAATTAAATTTTAATTTTAATGATCTATTTGAATTAAAAAATATTGAATTAGTGTATGCGACAATAGTGTTTGAAAATAGCCACTTAACTATTTTATTTCTTATGTAAATACTCAGGAATGTCATAAACAACAGAACTATAGGAAAAGAAAATTTGCTTTCAGCCCACATTGCCTTCTACTTCGATAAGTTATGGTATCAATGAATTTATATTTTATTTAATATTTATATTTTTTCGATGTTTAAAGGTAAATATAAAAATATTCCAAAGTCTCAATTTTATTTTCGAAAAACCAGTGATTTTGAACATTTAACTGGTTTATTTTATTTACTATCTAATAAGATGACACCTTCTATTTTAGGAATATTTTCTTATTTTGTTTCAAATGGAAATTCCTTTAAAAATGACTTATATATGTATTCGAAGTAATTTTAATGTTGAATTATAATCATTTTGAATGGTTTATTTTTAATTTACAGCTATCAAAACTTAATAAATCGATGCACGTACGGCGTACGGGCAAACCGGTTAAGGGGTTAAGCAGCGAGCAGGAATTAGATTACAAAATATTATTATTACAAACATGAGAAATGTCAAATTAAATAAAAGTGTGTAAAAATAAGAAAAATTAACGCTGAGTTATGTGGATAAGATTTGCATATGAGCTTTATAGTGTTATTTAAGCTATTGGAAATGCACAATTGAAGCATAGCTTGCAATAATATCAAAAGATATTTTTTGCAACATTCTCTGACTTTTTGCACACAATCAAAACTTTCACCAAGTTACGTAACTAAAGATAAACAATAAATTTTTAATCATATTCTATAACTACGATATGAATAAAATTATTGTATGAATTCACGAAATCTCAAATAAAATTGGAATTCAAATTCAAATGTTTTCACTGTACACATAAAAAAAGTCCCTAATACGCATGCGTCTGAGAAAATAACAGACTAAAAAAGATAAATGGACTTTCGGATCATAAGAGCTCAATATCTCAATCTGAACTGTATGCAAATTAGAAATTCATATCACTGTCTGCTTTAGATTTTATTTATTATTTTATTTTCCTACTCACGAAAAATATTTAAAAAAGTATCATGCAAAATGAAATATACGAAAGCAAATTTTAAGTTATCACGTTAGAACATTATAATTTTTAGGTCATTACTTGTCTTAACTAATTTAATTCAATAACTAGTTTCAACCGGTTTGAAACAATCATAGCACATCTCTACTGCTCTCTATACCTCCTTAAGATTATATATATATATTTGGAGCTCGATTGATTTTGAGATGAAATAAATGCTCTGATGTCATAGTTCTTCGCCAGCCTTTTAAAAACGCATCTCTTATGAAAAAGCATACATAATAATTTAGCAATACTGGCAAAAGTGGGTCAAACTTTAAAAAACATTTGCTTTCTAAGAAACATGCATAATAATAATGCAATTCTGGTAAAAAGAGGTAATAAAAATTCTTCAGCCGATAATTTCTGGCGCCCCATAATCTTTCTTTTTTGAACCTGAATTTCGGAGACATCGAAACCTCCTAACCAAAAGAACACCATGTCCTTATATGATAATAGCTAAAAGAAAAGATTAAAGTCTTCCTAAACCAGTTTTCCATATAAATACAAACTTTACTTATATAAAGAAAAGTATGAATTTCAAAAGTTTGGCCAATATTATTTTATGGTGTTGTCAGAATTTAAAAAAATATTTGTTTGTCAATGAATAAAGTTTGTATATGAATTATATAATTCAAAAAATGCAGCAAGCTAGGGAGATGCAATTTGATGTACGATATTTAGATCGAAATAGTAATACGAACCCAGTTTTAAAAGAAACCCGTCAAAACATAACCGAGTTGACATTACTTAGATCTATCTACTCGTGTATATGCGAATACGTTAACTCAAAAATACAATAAGCTACATGGGCATCATTTATAATATGTTGTTGTTACTTATGGCACTTGCCTTTGGGCAAGCCCCCTGCTGATACAGCAGCAGGTATAAGCCGAAAGGAGCGTCTCTTGTTTTTGAAGTACCGGCAACTAGGGCCAGGAGTACGACTTTTGCTACTCACTCACCACATTTGCTTGCACAGCCCCTTTTTACAGGGGGGGGGGCACAGTCACACATCTCACAGATAACACACAGAAGAACAACCATGCCCAAACCGGGACTCTCAGAACACGAGATAAACGCGCTACCTCTGTGTCAGAAAGCCGTCATATTTACAATATAAAATTTATAACTAATTTATAGATATTTACTATTATTCGAACTTAACAGCTAAAAACGTTTCAAAATTATCTGTTCTCTTCGCTTTTATTTTGAAGATAAACACGTTAGAATTATGCCAACTCAACAGGTAAGACTGTTTGACCTGCAATTACCAAATTTGGCAAATATATAACGGAAATCGCGAATGTGAATTTTGGAAGTCTTTTCTTGAAAATTATATAGATTTTTCAATTAATTAAATATAAAGTTGAATTTCGACATTTTTTCATCATAGTTTTAGAAAATATTATTTTCCCAAAATAAATTTTACATCGTTTCAAAATTTAAAAAAATCGCCTTTTTAATAATGCTCTTCAAAAGGTGATTAATTTTTTTTAAAGTTTTGACAATTAACATAAATATTTAATTGAATATTTTCGAGCAATATGTCACATTTCGCTCTGAATTTCAAATAGTTTTCATTCTTTTATTATATATTTCATCGCTTGACTTCCTACCATTGTTGAAAGTTGATGCGTAAGTTTGTATTTAAATCGCTGTAGATGAAAAGACGAACTCCCCGCCCCCTACAATATCGGACATTTCAAAAGATGAAAAACTCATTTACGTTTTTAACCCCTTAACTTGTTTGTTTTCCTTACTATCTAATAGGATGACACCTTCTTTTTCTTATTTTGATTCAAATGGAAATCCATGAAAGACATGGCTTATCTACGTATTCGAAGTCATTTTACTATTGAATTATAATTGTTATGAATGATTTATTTTTTGTTTACAACTATCAAAATTAGATAAATCAATGCACGTACGGGGTATGGGCAAACCGGTTAAGGGGTTAATAGCGACATACTGTTATTAAACTGGCCTAATTGAAAATATCAATGAGAAGAATATCCATAAAAATGCCATGTTAAAGACAGTAAAAATTAACACGTATTTAATGTATGAACATGAATATGAATAGGAATATTAATAATGGTATGTTCTCCGGCGTATGCTCCAGGAACGCGGTTCTTGGCTTTTGCAGGGTTAACCCTTTGAGGTCCGATGTCGAGTGCGACTCGACATTCAAGATTGTACATCATTTTGATGTTTTATCTATTTATTTTTCAAATTTAATTGTTAAAAACGCTTACATAATGGTTAAGAGATGTAGATTAAATTTTCAAAGAAATTCGACTTAAAGGAATTATGTATATTTATTTCTCATAGCAATAAACAAATATTTGTATTAGGTGATTAATTTTCCATCTAATTATTTTTCGGACTGCAAAGGGTTAAACAGAAACTAGGATCACGAACATCACAAAAAGTGAACATGAATTTATACATAATGATTTATCGTAAATTAAATATCATCTATATCTTCAAAAAAAAACCACCTGATGGACAAAGAAAATTAGAATATAAATAAAGGCATATATTCATTTTCTTCATTTATTTTTAAAAATAAACTCGTATTTATTTCTAAATATTATTAAGAATTTCCCAAATTTACTGAAATAAAAATTCCACATAAAATAAATGTTTTAATGATGATAAAAGATTAAACTAATGTGTACAAATTACTAAAAGAATTATCTCTTATTGTGTACCGCTTAGGTCTGCAAAATACATAAATCT